>CABFWB010006031.1:16852-37619 GCA_902151455.1 Timema bartmani
GGGGGTGAGGGAAAAGAGAACTGAGGCAATAAAGCGTCCACCGCACGGCCGGCTCCACCCTTGCCATAGAAACATTATAGGTGCTTTGGGGACGGGCTATTTATACGGTTCATAGATACTTGTAGCTTAACTAAGAGAGGGAGGAAGCATTTTCCTGGAGAGAGAGTGGGAAGTTATACTGTGGATAAATTATCATCTACTGTGACTCTGGCCGGGGATTGAACCCTGATCTTTTGGGTCATAGTCAGGCACGCTAGCACTTCTCTGGCTCTTCTAGTTTTGTAGACCTGGAAACAAACATGAATCAGTCTCACGACCTCTAGGGTAGAGAAAGTATTGTGATCGTCAACAAAATAATATGATTCTTGGTTTTGATGGATATAGGAATTTCATGACCCCCTCAACCGAGAAAAGTGTTTTTTTCGATGCCGTCTGTCTGTCTGTTACCGAGACTAGAGCCTAAACCATTTTATCAATTAGTCTAAAACATGGTGTCCAGGGTTTTTTTTCTTTGAAGTTTCCTCTAGGTTTTTTTTTTACTATCTATCCAACCCTAAAATTAAGGGAAGTTTAATGAAGGGTGAAAAGAGAAGAAATTGATTTTCTCAAAATCCTCTCCAAAGCTTTTGATTAAAATTTGTGTCCAAGTAAGCACTGAGTTTAACATTACAAACCAAATGGCGCATCTAATTTTCCTATAAAAATTACTTTGACCGACGGTGCTTTACATAAATGGAGATTTACAATTTTAATCATATCTTAGCAACTATAAATTTAGACACAAAATAACTTATCATTCCAAAGTTGTAGGGCTTTTTAAATATAGCTAGCTTTTATTTGAAAGAATATTTTATAAAATTAATATTTCTCGAGTTTTAGGCAGATATTAAAAACAAAATAAAAATAAGAGCTTTAGGAAATGGGGAGTTTAAAATGCACATAAAAAGCAATATTTTTATAACAATTTATATAATTCCGTTTCACATATATCAAGAGTTAAAAGTATAATTTAGATAAAGGAGTGAAAAAGACGGTGATGCACCACCATATTTTTTTTTTTTTTACTCTAAAGATTTAATTTCAAACAAAATTTCACATATACTGATCTTAACTCGTGTTTTCCCCCCTCCTCCCCCCCAACTCACATTAATCAAGTTTTCCCATTTGTTGAAAACTTTGCCGGCATGTTTGTGCTTGGGCAATATCATGTTGTATATATTATCGAGGTTTTTTTGAGATCGAGTGAGTTTAGGAGTCGGTTTTGATACAATCATCACAAGTGGTGGCTATTGCCGGCAGGGGGGGGGGAGCATTTTTCTCTCCAACGACTCTTCTTTATGAAATATTATATTGTTGTTGGGATGTCACCGCCGCACACTGATTGTTGTTTTGATTGAAGCTTTGTTCAGTGGTGGTGTTTCACACAGTTTTTTTTTTTCATCATGTGTCTCACTCACCTGATAAAAAATACAAATAAACTGACTGACAGCTATAAACTTGTCACATCCGTCATCCTTGAGCTAACTGATGAGTTGTTGGTATCGTGTTGGCAGAATGAGAGGTTCAGTTTTATCTCAATCATTTATGCTAGTTTATATTACTGGGATGAACTGTCTTCATGTAAATATCCCCTCCTCTCTCTTTCTCACACACACTCTTTCTCTCTCTCTATCCCTCTATGTTATACACATATGATACCTCCCTCTGTGTTCTAAGCACATGATATCTCCCTCTATATCCTACACACACACTACATCTCCCCATCTGTCACACACAATATCTCCCTCTCTGTCCTACACACATACATACACTATATCTCCCACTATGTCCTACACACACAATATCTACCACTATGTCCTACACACACAATATCTCCCTCTATGTCATACACACACAATATCTCCCTCTATGACCTACACACACTATCTCACTCTCTTTTCTACATACACTATATCTCCCTCTCTGTTCTACATACACTATATCTCCCTCTATGTCTTACATACACTATATTTCCCTCTATGTCTTACACACACTATATCTCCCTCTTGACCTACACACACTAAATCTCCGTGTCCTACACACATTATATATATTCCTTTATGTCTTACACGATATTTCCCGCTCTGTCCTACACACACTATAATTATCTCCCTCTCTTACCTACACACACGATATTTCCCTCTTTCTCACGAGCAATGGAAGTGCTTGTGAGAACATTAAATCCTCGTTACCTGTTCTCTGAGGAAGTTGTTTATTTTATTTTATCTGATGCAGATCTTCCCTCTCTCTCAAACCTCCAGGTCGTACTTGTGGTCGTAGTTCATTTTCAGGGCAACACAGGACTACCTCACTACACAGGCGCTGATAGGCTTGTCTTATAGTCCATTATCTGCCATTAGGTGGGATATTAGTGACTTGTACTATCTTGTTTATGGGAACCGGATGAATTAAAGGGAAAATTTGCTATCATTCGCCTGGAGGTAGAGTGGGAAACAGCCACACCTTTCTCTCACTAACGAACCCAGTCAAGAATCGAACGCTAGATTTCCAAGTAGGATAGATAGCCCCTGCTACTGGAGAGTTATGTGAATAGTTTGTCACATAATGTGTCCTACTTAGAGTGAGATTTGAGTGAAAACTGCGCCATTGTTTGTGACAGATTTACAACAGTCTATCAAGATATTGCTTGAGTATACTGGCAGTATATTTCTGCAGGGCGGGTTGCGTCTTGAAATATCTCACGGCGCTCAGTATTTGTTTAGAAATCCCCTGTGAGTGATACTACCAGCATTAGATTACTGCAGGGCGGGTTGCGTCTTGAAATATCTCACGGTGCTCAGTATTTGCTTAGAAATCCCCTGTGAGTGATAATACCAGCATTATATTGCTGCAGGGCGGGTTGCGTCTCGAATTATCTCACTGTGCTCAGTGTTTATCTGGATATTTCCTGTGAGTGATACTACCAGCATTATATCACTGCAGGGCGGGTTGCGTCTTGAAATATCTCACGGCGCTGTGTTTGTCTGGATAACCCCTGTGAGTGATACTACCAGCATTATATCACTGCAGGGCGGGTTGCGTCTTAAAATATCTCACGGCGCTCAGTGTTTGTCTGGATATCCCCTGTGAGTGATACTACCAGCTATATATTGCTGCAGGGCGGGTTGCGTCTTGAATTATCTCACGGCGCTCAGTGTTTGTCTAGATATCCCACTGTGAGTGATACTACCAGATATATATTGCTACAGGGCGGGTTGCGTCTTGAATTATCTCACGGCGCTCAGTGTTTGTCTGGATATTCCCTGTGAGGTATACTACTAGCATTATATTGTTGCAGAGTGGGTTGCGTCTTGAATTATCTCACGGCGCTCAGTGTTTGTCTGGATATCCCCTGTGAGTGATACCACCAGCATTATAACACTGTAAGGCGGGTTGCGTGTTGAATTATCTCACGGCGCTCAGTATTTGTTTAGATATCCCCTGTGAGTGATAATACCAGCATTATATCACTGCAGGGCGGGTTGCGTCTTGAAATATCTCACGGCGTTCAGTGTTTGTCTGGATATCCCCTGTGAGGTATACTACCAGCTATATATTGCTGCAGGGCGGGTTGCGTCTTGAATTATCTCACGGCGCTCAGTGTTTGTCTAGATACCCCCTGTGAGTGATACTACCAGCTATATATTGCTACAGGGCGGGTTGCATCTTGAATTATCTCACGGCGCTCAGTGTTTGTCTGGATATTCCCTGTGAGGTATACTACTAGCATTATATTGTTGCAGAATGGGTTGCGTCTTGAATTATCTCACGGCGCTCAGTGTTTGTCTGGATATCCCCTGTGAGTGATACCACCAGCATTATATCACTGTAAGGCGGGTTGCGTGTTGAATTATCTCACGGCGCTCAGTATTTGTTTAGATATCCCCTGTGAGTGCTACTACCAGCATTATATTGCTGCAGAGCGGTTTGCGTCTTGAAATATCTCACGGCGCTCAGTGTTTGTCTGGATATCCCCTGTGAGGTATATTACTAGCATTATATTGCTGCAGGGCGGGTTGCGTCTTGAAACATTTCGTGGTGCTACCAGCCCCCCCACTCCCCTAACTGAAGGTTGTTTGCGGGCACTTGTGAGACCCGGGTTTGAAGCCGAGAGAAAGTAGGGCCTAGTAGTGATGGGTCAAACCAGCTGACAAAAGCTCGCTCATTCAAAAGAGTCGTTCATATGAGTCGTATCGTTCACTGCATGGCTGGCTCGCTCCCAGTCCCTTCACCCCTTCACCTCCTTGGTGAGCGAACGAGCGAGCGCTAACTTGTTCTCACAATCCCCGTTCCGAGCGTGTAAATCTGTCCCTTCCCTTTCAACTTATGGTCAAATTAAGATTTATGTGTAATTTTCCTGAAACTTATTGAGTTTGAATCTTTAATCACTTTACTTACGCATATTACTTAAAATAATTAACTTTAGTTAATAGCCTTTAGTGTCTAAATCACATAATTATGTCTAGTGATGTTAAGAATAATAGTTCATTTAATATTGTAGGCAGTGCTGCAATCTGGTACCGATAGTACTCATCCAGAGTTTTTTTATTTATTTATTTAGCACCACGTCTTACTACCCGTTCAGGTTATACTCCTAAGTAATAATTTCACTGATGGATTAGGAATTGGGAAGGTTGAATTTAGAGGAAGTGAACCTGCATTCGCGTGGAGGGAGAGTGGAAAACCATTCAGGAAAAACCACCCCCCAGTTTACCCATCCAAGATTCGAACTTTGATTTCCCGGTCCTCGGCAATCAAGCTCAACACGAAACTAGCGCGTAAGACAACCACGCCACCGAGGTGGGTCACCTAGAGTTGATTCTTTTGCTAGTAGTAACGAATGAAGAACGACCGAAGAGTCGTGAACGACAAACACTCCTGGATCTTTCCAGAACTAATGTACGAGAGCTGAAAAAAGAGTCGTGAATGACGACAACTCTCTAAGCTCAGCGAAGAAGGGCGGTTTAATTTCATTGATCTAAGTTCTTAAATTAAATGTACAACTGACATACATACGTTTATTTTGTACAAGTAATAATATAAATATGTAGGTAAGACTGTAGGCCTATTGTTCAATGTATCAGATCAGTGATGTGGCGTGTAATGACGGCGTGAACGACTCACTCACGAAACGAGAGCCACTAGTTCACATCTCTAGTTCACTTTAAATGACTCGCTCACGAGCTACCCATTAATAGTGCCTAGGGATGTGAATAAAGTATCGATACTTTACTAATATCGATACTAGTATTTTTTTAACTTGATACCCCCCGCCTGATACTTTTACTGATATTAGTACTTATACTACGGATCGGCATCGATAGAAACAACTTTCTTGATATCTTCACTCATGTTAGGATTAAATGTTAACTAGGGTGGACTGTGGAGGAAGAACAAATGACACTATTTCTCAATTCCCAGTCATTTTCTGCGTGACAAACAAGAAGTAACTCTAGCATTCAATCTTTTTTAACTCATCATAATTCAGAGCTGTTCTTTCATCTTTGTTAATCGATACATACTGATACCTGACCGGGAAACGGGGCGAGTGGCAACCAGTCTACTATACCTTCCTTTATCAATGAGCATCACAAACTCAACAGAAGAAGCGTTTGTAGAACTCAATAAACTCAAGGGTGTCCCAAGTAGACGAAGCAGAAAAGTTTTATCTGCATTTCGATACTGATACTTAATGTTTTCAATACTTTTCTTTCGATACTAGTACGGTATCGATATTTTTCTTTAGAAACTTTTAATGATTACGGTATCGATATTTTTATTTCGATACCATATCCCTATAGTGCCTGAGCTTTTCTTATATTGATAACGTCTGTGTGCTTCCCAAAGGATAATAGAGGCATGTACTTTCTAAACACAGGACAAAGTCTGGCCTCCCTGACCAAGCAGTCACGGCTCCCTCTGGTTTGGAGACCACCCGGTGCTCACGTGGTGTAAGACGTCAGGTTCACGATGACCTGGTTAAAATTCGAGTCCCGCCAGGATACTCACCAGAAATTCTTTTTCCCCACAAATAATTGGTGTTGTTTTTATATCCTCTTCCCCTGCTAATGTGGGCTGGTTTCCTCTTGAGTAACCCTCCCAGTCCCTACTCATTAGACTCGGTCGTCCCTGGTGTTCACTCGTGAATAACGTTCGGACTGGGATTCTCAGGGACTGTTGGTCAGAGTTAGAACCACATCGTCTCGTGGCTCTCAACCAGAGCAGAGGCCTATTCGTTCCTTGTGGGGTCGGGAGTGCCGTGGTCTCTCTCCCACCCCTCTGTCCCATGGGAGAGTGCAGGTGTTGCGGTACCCCTGACCCCTCTCCACCTTGTACAGTCTGTTTCACCACCAGCTCCTCTCCACCTTGTACAGTCTGTTTCACCAGCACATTCACCACCAGCTCTTCTCCACCTTGTACAGTCTGTTTCACCACCAGCGCCTCACCACCTTGTACAGTCTGTTTCACCAGAACATTCACCACCAGCGCCTCGCCACCTTGTACAGTCTGTTTCACCAGAACATTCACCACCAGCTCCTCACCACCTTGTACAGTCTGTTTCACCAGAACATTCACCACCAGCTCCTCTCCACCTTGTACAGTCTGTTTCACCAGAACATTCACCACCAACGCCTCACCACCTTGTACAGTCTGTTTCACCAGCACATTCACCACCAGCTCCTCTCCACCTTGTACAGTCTGTTTCACCAGCACATTCACCACCAGCTCCTCACCACCTTGTACAGTCTGTTTCACCAGACACACCTGGTGCTGGTGCCAAGCTTTAAAATCTGACTTCCTCATACTACTTTTGCATATTTATATAGTAAAACTTTTTAATGGCCTTTTCTGACATCCACAACAGTAATAGTACTCCCGCCATTGGGAAAGTGAGAAAAGGCGTAACTATCGCCTTGTCTGGTTTGCCAGCTGAAGGTTAGTTGGGGTTCGAATAACAGCTGGGTTACTTTCTTGTTACCATGCACTTGGGTATGACTCTACTATCTTGCTACCCTGCACCTGGGTATGACTGCTACTATCTTGCTACCATGCACTTGGGTATGACTGCTACTATCTTGCTACCCTGCACCTGGGTATGACTGCTACTATCTTGCTACCCTGCACCTGGGTATGACATGCTACTATCTTGCTACCCTGAACCTGGGTATGACTGCTACTATCTTGCTACCCTGCACTATACTATAAGCCTGTAAAGCACGTGACATGGGTAGAAACGAGTGTAGCTGTCGGAACTCTAAGAGAGCTTTTATTGATCAAGGAGGGGGTGTAAGTCCAAGGTGCTAGGTACCCAGTCACAGAGACCCGCAGTGACCTCCACCTGAGTGTGTGAGGGGAAAAGGGAGGTATGGAGGGTTACAGGTGGGTATGTCTTCTCTCTGCATACCGGTTCACCTGTACTCTCTGTACCAATAGAACGTAGACCAGTCGACATTCGTTGGATGAGCAGGAGTTTCCAGTTATTACATGCAGCACGAATGTTATACAGGACATACTAACCAACCCCTACACCTACTATTTATGTGGTGACAAGTTTATCAGATCATTTTATAACAGGTTCTACCAGCTTGGTTGAGAATATGTCCATTGTTAATCTAGGGATCGACCATTTTAAGAAATTCTATCTTATGTTGCCGAAATATTGCCAAGCAGATGTTGCGCCTAGGTTAAGTATTTACACATCATTTAATAGTACATTAACCCACCTCAGCAGTCACAGGGTACTAAGAGAGCTACCTTTGCAACAGACTATACTACAGAAGATGGGGGTATCGGGGTTCGATCCTGGTTGGGTGTACTGAGGGTAGTTTTACCTAATTAGTTTTCTACTTTCCCTTTACGCAAATGCGGGTACACTTTCTCTAAATTCAACCTTACTAAGCTCTAACACAATAGTGTAATTAGTACATAGGTGTGTAATTCGAACCGGTAGTAAGACGTGGTGATAAAAACAGTACCCGAGTTTGTTCCTTACTGGAATGAACACAGAACTATTTTCTCTGACCCTATAGGTACATAGATTTGTAAACATAGTTTAAAAGTTGAAATCCCTAACACTTGAAAGTTCAAAAATCCACATATTCTGGCTGAACATAAAGATATAAAGTCCCGGGAAACTAGAAGTAACTTGTATAGAAGAGTAGGATGGATATCATCGAATGATGTCATTTAATAACACACTGTATCGCTATTTTGTACTTTCCTCCTCTCCGGTTTGTTCTCCTAGTGTCGGTAGCCCCACACTTGCCACCATATCCTCGATGATGTTATTCTCTTTGTAACGACTCATTCGTATTTGAACACTTCAAGTGGCCTGATATGTCTGTATATGTACACTTATCTCGCCAAGTTCCTCCAACTTTCCTAGTTAGACTGGGAGAGCCATTCCCTCCCCTACGCCACCCCCGCTATAAGAGCTTGCAAGCGCAACGGCGGACGCAATCTTCAAGCTAATGGCTACTGTACAGAGTCGTCAATTATTCAGAGACGGAAGAGTAAAGGAAGGGAAACGCGACTTTAAATGTTCCTATTTTTCTAGTTTTTATACAACTTTTTTTTTTACAAAATATGTAAACAATAATATTAACGGTTATTCTCTATGGTTGTGAAATATGATCTCGTACATTCATGACGAAAATAAATTTAGGCTGTTTAAAAAAAAAAGGTGCTTAGGAAGATTTTTAATCCAAAAATCTATTAAGCGGAGGAGGTTACATAATTTTGAGTTACGTAACCTGTACTCGTCACAAGACATGGTTAGAGTAGTCAAGCCTCGTGGATAACGGTTACATGTCTGCATGTGGCCTTTTACAGGCCGGACCTGCCAGTCTGTGGGGGGGCTTTACATTGATGTGAACTTGGTTCAAAGACTGACCCTGCCAAATCTCGCTTAAAATCGGTCCACACATTAGGCAATAATCATGAAACAAACAGATGAAATGCCAAACGGTAGAGTTAAAACAAGACTTCACCCCTCTCGGTCAGTAACGAGTTAGTGAAGCCCCTTTATGATTGTTTCTTTTGTAAATGAAATGTCGAGTTAAATTTATGCCTAGGAAGTTTTTTAATCGTCGCGTGTACCCCGGAGAACGTTAGTCACGTGGGGCGGGGCTGATATATGCGTCCAATTTACAAGCTGCGCGCGCACCTGTGTTTCTTTATGACCTCCCCCCCCCCTCCACCCTTTCAATCTTTGCCACAGGGAGAGGGTGGTAGGGGGGGGGCGAGAGGACTTTGGACTCATTTTAATTAAAATGTCTCATTTTGTCAAAATTGTGAGAGTTTCTTTAAGAGGGGACGGAAGATATTGCCCTTTAGTTTTAGAGTTAGGAAGGAAGAGGGCTGAGTTTTATCTTGGAGCTGGACCTCTGACTTGAGTGGGATCGTTGCCGTTCAGACGATGTATGACGGTCTCCGGTGCAAGGGGTTCGTAGTTCACTAGAATTGCAGTCCCTGCTGGCCCAGTCCCGGTCTGCTTGACCCTCCCTCCCAAGCAGAATCAAACTTGACCTCTTAAAGCCAATGCACACATATTGGTTCCCTACAAGTTATTGTGTGTCTGGTTGATCAATTGTATACTGACGGGGACTGGGGGACAGTTCCCTTGTACAGTCCCGTCAAGCGGAAATAGGTCCTTCAACGATTACGTGTAAGTAGCCACCCTGTGGTGGCTAGGAAGAGAATGTGTACTATTTACATGTTTTGATGTCTTCTCTTTGATTCAAATCTCGCTATATAGGCTAGCAGGTGGCTAACCTAACCTAACCTAAACTAACCTAACCTAACATAACCTAACTTAACTTAACCTTTTCAACTGGGAGGTACGCCAGAGCTGCACACCATCTACATATGTTGTAAATAGTACACATTCTCTTCTTAGCCACCACATGTTGGCTACTAACAAACGCCTTCAACAGTTCACTGCCATGTTAACATTTTATTTTGGGGTTAGTTTTAGCACTGCGTCTTACTACCCGTTCGGGTATTACGCAAATGTTAAGGATGAGTAAGTTTGAATTTAGAAAGTGTACTCGCATTTGCGTGGAGAATAGAAAACTATTTAGGAGAAATCACCCTCAGTACACCCGACCGGGATTTGAACCCCGATCTCCCCATCATCGCCAGTCTAGTCTATTGCGAGAGTGACGACTTAAGTGATTCGACCACTGAAGCGGGTAGTGTTTGTAAAGATTGTGAGTACTACCCGTGTGTAAGAGAGAGGGTGGGAGCCTCAGCTCTCTCCACCACAGTATCGGCTGTGAGTACTACCCGTGTGTAAGAGAGAGGGTGGGAGCCTCAGCTCTCTCCACCACAGTATCGGCTGTGAGTACTACCCGTGTGTAAGAGAGAGGGTGGGAGCCTCAGCTCTCTCCACCACAGTATCGGCTGTGAGTACTACCCGTGTGTAAGAGAGAGGGTGGGAGCCTCAGCTCTCTCCACCACAGTATCGGCTGTGAGTACTACCCGTGTGTAAGAGAGAGGGTGGGAGCCTCAGCTCTCTCCACCACAGTATCGGCTGTGAGTACTACCCGTGTGTAAGAGAGAGGGTGGGAGCCTCAGCTCTCTCCACCACAGTATCGGCTGTGAGTACTACCCGTGTGTAAGAGAGAGGGTGGGAGCCTCAGCTCTCTCCACCACAGTATCGGCTGTGAGTACTACCCGTGTGTAAGAGAGAGGGTGGGAGCCTCAGCTCTCTCCACCACAGTATCGGCTGTGAGTACTACCCGTGTGTAAGAGAGAGGGTGGGAGCCTCAGCTCTCTCCACCACAGTATCGGCTGTGAGTACTACCCGTGTGTAAGAGAGAGGGTGGGAGCCTCAGCTCTCTCCACCACAGTATCGGCTGTGAGTACTACCCGTGTGTAAGAGAGAGGGTGGGAGCCTCAGCTCTCTCCACCACAGTATCGGCTGTGAGTACTACCCGTGTGTAAGAGAGAGGGTGGGAGCCTCAGCTCTCTCCACCACAGTATCGGCTGTGAGTACTACCCGTGTGTAAGAGAGAGGGTGGGAGCCTCAGCTCTCTCCACCACAGTATCGGCTGTGAGTACTACCCGTGTGTAAGAGAGAGGGTGGGAGCCTCAGCTCTCTCCACCACAGTATCGGCTGTGAGTACTACCCGTGTGTAAGAGAGAGGGTGGGAGCCTCAGCTCTCTCCACCACAGTATCGGCTGTGAGTACTACCCGTGTGTAAGAGAGAGGGTGGGAGCCTCAGCTCTCTCCACCACAGTATCGGCTGTGAGTACTACCCGTGTGTAAGAGAGAGGGTGGGAGCCTCAGCTCTCTCCACCACAGTATCGGCTGTGAGTACTACCCGTGTGTAAGAGAGAGGGTGGGAGCCTCAGCTCTCTCCACCACAGTATCGGCTGTGAGTACTACCCGTGTGTAAGAGAGAGGGTGGGAGCCTCAGCTCTCTCCACCACAGTATCGGCTGTGAGTACTACCCGTGTGTAAGAGAGAGGGTGGGAGCCTCAGCTCTCTCCACCACAGTATCGGCTGTGAGTACTACCCGTGTGTAAGAGAGAGGGTGGGAGCCTCAGCTCTCTCCACCACAGTATCGGCTGTGAGTACTACCCGTGTGTAAGAGAGAGGGTGGGAGCCTCAGCTCTCTCCACCACAGTATCGGCTGTGAGTACTACCCGTGTGTAAGAGAGAGGGTGGGAGCCTCAGCTCTCTCCACCACAGTATCGGCTGTGAGTACTACCCGTGTGTAAGAGAGAGGGTGGGAGCCTCAGCTCTCTCCACCACAGTATCGGCTGTGAGTACTACCCGTGTGTAAGAGAGAGGGTGGGAGCCTCAGCTNCCGCTTGGTTGAAACAAAGGGCCGTAATTACGAGACGAGAGAAGTCTAGAATGGGCAAACTGCTTCATCCACTTTCCTCTGGCAGTATCGCGCGTTATTAATACTTGAATGAGTGGTTGCTTTTAATGTTACATCTACTTCATAAAGTTTTCCCACTCTCTCTTGGAGCGAATATTGGTGTACTCGTTTAAACTTTACGTAGGAGTTCCATCTTTTGTTCCAAAACTTATTACAACTACCAATGGAGGCTCGTCACTTTAGAAACGGGAGGACGCGGCCGATTCGGTTCTTTAATTATTTCTAAATAATACATTTAAAAGAAGATAGACATTTCAGCAATATTTGTTAAAAAATCATTTATTTAAACTCTAATAAAAAAAATCACAAACAATATACAAAAATAAAATATTACAAATTCACTCCAAAGAACTTGTATTTGTTTTATAAATACTGCAGCTGTGTTATTAATATGCATAAATACAGACATATCTGTCCGACAGCTTAGCTCAGTCGGTAGTGTGTCTCTATACTGAGCTAAGGCTCCCAGGTTCGATTCTCGGCGTGGCCGAAAAAAATTTCATTGGTGAAATGTGGGTTTACCCTTTTACAGTGATGGGATAACGGTTGGGGATTGGATGTTGTGGCTGTCCTAGTCTTAAGTTGGATTATAAGGTATATGAAGCTAAGGTAGGTCCAGCAAGCTGGAAGTGGAAAACATATGGCTTGAATCAAAAACTGAACCAGGCCACAGGCTGGAAACAGTAATAGATGTAAAAAATATATATACATATGTATGTTCATTGTGCTCACACGTTAACGAGAAACTGTTCAAAGATTTTTCCACATCACAGCCGCAAAGCCAGCCTTAAAAAAAAAAACTAAAAAAAAAATCTTTTGAATTGAACTGTCTTTTGAAAACTTGTTTTTCATTTTTCTTGGTTTCTTGGTTGTTCTATACAGAATTCAGAACATGGTCTAACTAAAAATTCCAATTCCATTTTTTTGATAAAGAGTTGATATTGAAACAACTATTATCCTAAGCACTTGAATTGAATTATTCAATTTACCTCACGCCATCAGTTGGGAAACTCACATTTTCTTCGATCATGTCTTGAAAATGACGCCGTAGTTGCGTCGAAACATGTCGAAACACATATACATCTCAAGAATGTAATACCAAGGAACAAGGGATTAAGATAAGAAATAATTCAATTTTAATTTTTCATTGAAACTCTATTTAATTACAACTCTTATACAATTCTTAAACTATACTTTTTCAATACATTTACTTTTTCTTATTTACATGTGACTTCAAATTTCTATCATATTTGACAAACATTTAATAACAAATACTATAAACTTTATATATTATTAAACCTGCCAACTTGATGTGCATTTCAACCTATTGGAAGTTCTAATATATTATTTTTTAATCATTTTAACGTGTTCCTTCCAATTTATGAACGAACTATATATGTTTTATGTGTATTTTATGTCACAATAACTAAATCATTGCTATTTAACTTACAATATTATTTCAAATTCAAGATTTTTCAAATGATTAACTATGTGTTTGTTACTTAATAGTTTATAATAAGACATTATATAAACAAATTTTCTCCACTTTTTTATAATTGAATTATGTTATTTTAACATTTGTCTTTCTTTTTTCAATAAGTGATTCAATAATTTAATATCAATTATCATAATTAATAACATACAAAGTTAATACTCTTAACATTGCTTAGTTACCAACTTTATAATTTAGTAATATATCAAAAATTTTAACATTTTTACATAGATAGTATATTAATGAATTTGTCACTTGTCTACTATTTGTGCTGTTAAGTGAACTGTATGTTACGACGTTGAAGTCTATGTAAAATAAACTCATAGTTTATCACTAATTTTTCATTTGAAGCTGTAATCATAATATAGTTTTTTTCACTTAAAAGAATATATTAATACTTTTATTAAACAGAATACATAACCTACTTAATTAAAATTGAATTTTACATTTTATTTATATAAGTGTTCCTTACTAAACAATCTCTAAAAATGTTTTTCAAAAATATATAAAATGTTACAACATATATCTCAACGAATCAACACAACCATAAAATTACTCAACATATAAAAAAACCACGCTGTACAAAGCGCATATCTCACAAGTTTCAACCTCAGGGTGCGTACGAGAAAGTGCCTTCACACTGCAAGGCGCCGAGAACCGCGCACCTAACTGCATGCCACTCCAAAAACATTACCTGCTATTAACTAAACCGAAAACATATGTTTCTTTTGACTGTTACGGCAAAATTGTCGTTGGGAGGACTGCGGAGCACGTGTCTTCGCGCCCTAGGGACAAGCCGCTCCTGACAACCACGTCCCATTCCATATGCCAATACAACTTTCAACTACGTTCCATTCTTGGTTCCTATCGAATTAAGGCCTACAACCACGTCCCATTCCATATGCCAATACAACTTTCAACTACGTTCCATTCTTTGTTCCTATCGAATTAAGGCCTACAACCACGTTCCATTCCATACGCCAATACAACTTTCAACTACGTTCCATTCTTTGTTCCTATCGAATTAAGGCCTACAACCACGTCCCATTCCATATGCCAATACAACTTTCAACTACGTTCCATTCTCTGTTCCTATCGAGCTTAGGCCTACAACCACGTTCCATTCCATACGCCAATACAGCTTTCAACTACGTTCCATTCTTTGTTCCTATCGAACTAAGGCCTACAAACACGTTCCATTCCATGTGCCAATACAACTTTCATCTACGTTCCATTCTCTGTTCCTATCGAACTTAGGCCTACAACCACGTTCCATTCCATATGCCAATACAACTTTCAACTACGTTCCATTCTTTGTTCTTATCGAACTTAGGCCTACAACCACGTTCCATTCCATGTGCCAATACAACTTTCAACTACGTTCCATTTTCTGTTCCTATCGAGCTTAGGCCTACAACCACGTTCCATTCCATACGCCAATACAGCTTTGAACTACGTTCCATTCTTTGTTCCTATCGAACTAAGCCCTACAACCACGTTCCATTCCATATGCCAATACAACTTTCAACTACGTTCCATTCTCTGTTCCTATTGAACTTAGGCCTACAACCACGTTCCATTCCATTGTCAATACAACTTTCAACTACGTTCCATTATCTGTTCCTATCGAACTTAGGCCTACAACTACGTTCCATTCCATTGTCAATACAACTTACCAACACGTTCCATTCCATGTTCTATTACAACTTACAACCATGATTTTTATTGGAGCTCCACTTTCCTTCACCAACATTGATTGGAAGTAATTTTAACATCTTTTATTTGACCTATTAGTTATAAAGTTCATCTAAAAAGTTATCTAAAGCTTCTGATAATAGATACTTATGGATTACTCTATATTTTTTCTTTACATGATCAATTAAACGGTCTAAGAATATAAATACAATTGTAATACTTTTATTGACATCATTGTGACGACATGAGTCCCCAGCTTTCCAATAACGGACTTCCTGTTAAAATCAGACTGTATGTTCCATTCCGTGTCAGATCTCGTCTTGGAGATGATTGCGACCCTTACTATTGTGTTATCACGTGACTGGGGTTGTGTTCTACCCTCTAGTTATAAAACTCTTTGTCTATCTTTATGACGTCATATCCAGGTAGAGTCTATGTCCGGTTACATGCTTAATGCCCCTTTTATTTCTGCACGCAGTTTAATACCCCAGCAAAAAGTGCAACTTTTGCCGAAAGTTGGTTTTAACACGTGTAACAAAGATATATATATATAGTCAGTTTTGTACATTTATGCATATGTGTGTGTGTGTGTGTGTGTGCGAAATCTGGATAATGTCGAGATTAGCCGGGAGATGTCAGCATTAGCCAGGTGCAGTGGATAAAGTTAGAAATAGAAAGTAATTTATCTCATTTACGACACTATCCAGATAATATCGAAACTAGCCAGCCAGTCTTGGATAACGTGGAATAATATTTGTAAAACTAAGCACTTTTCAATACGAATTTTATCTTGAAACAATATTTAGAAATTGGACAATGAATTGGATAATAGCAGTGCACTAACGTTCGAAATGCCTCATTTTATACTTTATTTTCCACTAACCTAACCTAACTTAAACTAATCTAACAACCTAATCTCACCTAACCTAATCTAAGTTAACCTAGCCTAGACTCATCTAACCTAATCTAAGTTAACCTAACCTAGAATCACCTAACCTAATCTAAGTTAACCTAGCTAAACTCATCTAACCTAAGCTAAGTTAACCTAGCCTAAACTCACCTAACCTAACTAACCTAGCCTCGACCATAGAAATTGCCACTATCCAAGTGTGGGTGGATAATGTCAATATTATCTGAATAAATTTAGAAAAACATTCACTCACCTTTCACTCAACATTATCTACATAATTTTGGATAATATCAGCATTATCTGGATAATATTGACTTTATCCTGGTTAGGTCTCTACCCATACACCATGTATTATACACTTATGTACTAATTATGCTAGTGGCTTTAGGGACGAGGGAGGTTCTATTTATAGGAAGTGTACCCATATTTGCGTGGAGGGAGAGTAGAAACCTTTTGAAAAAAAAAACTTCAATACAGTCGACCGAGATTCGAACCTCTACCTCCCAGTCATTGGCAGTCTAGTCTACTGCGAGAGCAACGCGTTAGACCATGCGGCCACCGAAGCGGGTTATAATATCCATCAAAAGTGACAGCTCCAGATCACATGACTGGACGTATGAATACGTGAAAGTAAATTTAGTTACTTTTATAGCTATCAGATAAGGTTCTTCTTATCAAAATTAGACTGTATGTCCTGGAGTCTTCCGTAAAACTAAAAGTCTACAATTTACAAGCTACAAGTGAATGTTTTACAACTGTACATTTAAAGGATTTCCTAAATAAAATAGTTGTAAATGCTAGTACATTTGTAGACATTATTTGCAAATCACGTTTTTTTTACAAGTGAAATATAATATATCCAATTTAGTCCCCTTTGTTACAGCAACCAAAAATACTCAAACCATTTTAAGATGATTTTGTGATAGTTGTAGTTAAATATTAAAATATAATTAATAAAAATACTGAGCAACATGAATAAATATTGTTTGTAGATTACTAAATTAGAGTTAGGAAATACAGTAAAATTATGGAATGAGCTACATTATATTAATTTCCTTTGTTTTTAAGGCGTCAACATTACTGAAGGGCACTGCGTTATTTAATTTTTCCTGACCTAAGGCAATCGCTGATCTATTTTGTACAGCAATAATTAACTATATCTTGTAATAATTTCTCAATTTTTAACTAACTTAATTGAGACCGTGCTAACATGGCTGTTTCTTAATCTAAATATTCTCCTAGTCTCCTAATCTCAATATTCACCTTGTTTCCTAATCTAAATAATCATCTTGTCTCCTAATCTCAATAATCACTAGTCTACACCCTTATCATCCGTCTATTAACATAATATTAATGTTACTTAAAATATTTATATGGATGATAAATTCATTAACGTAGTATACTGAACTAATGATATACAAATAACCTATTAAAATTATTGCCCTTGTAAAGTATTTTACTTATTTTCTGAGACTTGTTGAAAATACTCCTTGATTTACAAATGCTTGTAAGCTACACGTAACTTTATGAAACCAAACTATAAACCTACTTGTAAAAAAAACACCTGTAAACTATGAAATTTCACTTGCAGCTTTATGAAACATAATTTACTCATTTATTATAGTACACAAGTAAATTATCTTGTAAACTGTAGACTTGTAGCTTTATGAAACATTCCCCTGATTGTGTTTTAACATTTCATTTGACATTCTACTTTTCTGTTCCCAGGTGAGTGATGCTCCTAATTCTCATCTGCACGTCTTGGTGAGTTCATCTTGGCTACTTTTAAAGAGGTTAAAACGTTCTAGAATACTCAGAACTACCAGGGCCGTCTCCAGCATAACCTTGTGACCATTCTCTATCACATTGGCCTGCGTTTGGTCCAAATATTCGTATTGTCTCATAACTTTGAAATACAATCGTTACAAGATAAAAGTTAATGGATGTTCGTTGTTTTTATTAGTTGCTGTTAATATAGTTTTTATGCAAGTTAAATAAAGTTAGTCCGACACTTCAGCTTTCATTAGAGTGTCCGCCTACTGAGTTAAAGGTCCCGGGTTCGAATATTGACATGGCTAAAAAATGTATCATTGGTGAAATATAGGAATCCATTTTTACAGATTAATTGACGGCCGGAGGCTAGATGTTGTTTCTAGGTTTAAGTTTGTTTATAATTCGTGGGATGATATAATCAATCAGTCGAGTCAAAAAGTGCTTGTTAAATACCACAAATAATATTTTTATTGGTTGTATACCTAGTTGACATAGACAAGGTGAAGTTATGCGAATTTCTGTAAATATAGTTCGAAGAACAAAATTATAAAAAAAAAAATGACCGTTGACCTATTCAATTTACTTTACTTTACAACCATTATTGTTTCCAGCCAGTTTTTTTTATTCAAGCCATATATTTTCCACTACCGGCTTGCTAGAGCTGTTGTAGCTTCATATGCAGGCTAGGACAGACACAACACCCAGTCCCCGACCATTAATTCATCAATGTGAAAGGGTAAACCCACATTTCACAACTGATCAATTTTTCGGCCATGCCGGGAATCGAACCTGGGACCCTTAGCTCAATAGACAGACACGCTACCGGCTAAGGTCCTATACAATATTGTAATATTCACATTGGTTGAGACAAGGAGAGCAAGTTTCTTCTCGACATTCGACTACACCACACTAAGGATGACGATCACTAACGCTTGTCGAAACACGCAGTTTCGTGTCAGAAGTGGGGAAGCAAGTATACCAACTTTACACGGCATAATAATAGTCCCAGCAGAGAAACAAGTCAAATGTTAAACTAAATTAGTACAAAATCAAATATATCTGAGCAACGTACTCGCTTTCTGTTTTATATAAATTATTATGAATTTAGTATTTTTAAGACGGCGTCGTTGGTGTGGTTGTGCGGCCTTGGATACTACTTTATTTTCGAACGGTAATATAATATTATTAGTAAAACCCTCCTGGCCACAAACCCTGGTAGAGTGAAGAGTGAACCAGACGACTGGAAGATGAACACACTATCTCTATTCCATTGGGTTATTTCCGCCTGAAGGAGGTCATTGAGACATTTACCTGGCACCGACCGAACTACCTTAGATTATCTCCTTCTTGAAGTTGTCGACTTGTCCACCTGAGGCGCTGCGAGATGATGAGAGGAAGAAGTTGAAGAGCGAGCACGTTTAGTGCTCTTGTCCCGTGAGGCCAGACTACACCATGTAGGTTCTAGATTATATCTTGTCCCGTGAGGCCAGACTACACCATGTGGGTTATAAGTCATATCTTGTCCCGTGAGGCCAGACTGCAACATGTGGGTTCTAGGTCATATCTTGTCCCGTGAGGCCAGACTACAACATGTGGGTTCTAGGTCATATCTTGTCCCGTGAGGCCAGACTACACCATGTAGGTTTTAGATTATATCTTGTCCCGTGAGGCCAGACTACACCATTTGGGTTCTAGNGTGGGTTCTAGGTCATATCTTGTCCCGTGAGGCCAGACTACAACATGTGGGTTCTAGGTCATATCTTGTCCCGTGAGGCCAGACTACACCATGTAGGTTTTAGATTATATCTTGTCCCGTGAGGCCAGACTACACCATTTGGGTTCTAGGTCATATCTTGTCCCGCGATGCCAGACTACACCTTGTAGGTTCTAGGTCACCTCTGGATCTAGTAATTTTGCATACTTAGATTAGTTCCTTCTTTTTTCACTGAAGTCATCAGCCTTGTTATAAATGCTAGTTTAACCAGGACTTGTTATATATACTAGTGTAACCAAGCCTTGTTATAAATGCAAGTGTAACCAGGCCTTGCTACAAATGTTAGTGTAACCAGGCCTTGTTATAAATGCTAGTGTAACCAGGCCTTGTAATATATGCTAGTGTAAACATGACTTTTTATAGATACTTGTGTAATCAAGCCTTGTTATAAATGCTAGTGTAACCAGGCCTTGTAATATATGGTAGTGTAAACAAGACTTGTTATAGATACTAGTGTAACCAGGTATTGTTATAAAACGCAAGTGTAACCAGGCCTGGCTATAAATGCTAGTGTAGCCAGTACTTGTTATAGATACTAGTGTAACCTGGCCTTGTTAGCTCCAGACGCAGCAGCTGCGAGAGCGGTGTTTATTTTCAGCGTCTTAGCGAGAGCAAGCGAGAGAGAAAGTTAGCTCCGAGCTAACCTACCCTTAATTTTAATTTGAGAAGTAAAAGCGCGCGGTGAATGAAGGGGATGAGGAATACTTTGCATGCGAGAATTCATTCCGGGGATGTTTTAAACTTGATTAAAATGCGACGTTCCGCTGTTGTTTCTTCGAGCTGGAGATGTGTCGGAAGTGGATGCTAATTGCATTTTAGTTCTAAACTCAAAAACACTAACTGTTTATTTATACCTATTGTTTTGTTTCTTTTTGTCTTAGCTTGGCGGATTGTTGTAGCCAGACATTGATATCCGTGAGACGGTCCATCTCTCTTGTAACCGGACATTGCTATCCGTGAGACGGCTCATCTCTCTTGTAACCGGACATTGATATCCGTGAGACAGTCCATCTCTGTTGTAACGTGACGATAATATCTGTGAGATGGTCCATCTCTCTTGTAACCGGACATTGATATCCGTGAGACGTTCCATATCTCTTGTAACCAGATATTGGTATCCGTGAGACGATCCATCTCTCTCTTGTAACCGGACATTGATATCCGTGAGACTGTCCATATCTGTTGTAACC
>CABFWB010006032.1:0-14763 GCA_902151455.1 Timema bartmani
TGTAGAGAGGTGCGTCAAGTTAGTCTTCTTCAGTAGTCGGTACAAAGGCCAGAGATGGTTTTATTCGGATAAGAATTAAGTCACGAGAAACTATGCCATGTTTTGAGAATAAAGCCCGATTTAAAATCTAGTCCAACCACTGCACTGCCTTTAAATGGTTTTAATGTTAAGTATATCTAACAATAATTGTAAATGCATTTTTCACCAAACGATAGTATATACAATATAAATATGTGAGACAGTAATCAAACTTGTGAATTTTTAAATATTTTTCACTAATTTAAATATTTTTACTAAATTTCTTCAGTTAAATTATCCATAAGTATCAGTTATGTTTATTTATAAATATTTATAGTAAAATATTTTCATAAAAAGGTGCATTATGCTATTTTTAAATGATCTTGTTTATTTCTTAAAACTAAGAGCTATCAAAATATTGTGCAATTGCTGGGCTGTTAATGTGGATATTAAGAGTTTAGTAAAGGGCAGAAAATGTTATTTAAAAACATATAGAAAATATGGTCGCTATTTAATACAAAATGCAACTTTAGGCTGCTATCGTAGTTTCAAATTCCCAATTTAAAAAAAAACACGTCAATTTCGGCCCAGTCTAATGTGCACACGCATAGAAACTTATTTATTTTGACTTTATTTAGACACTTTAGTTTTTATAATATGTGAGTTCCTAAGACTCCACCTCAAACTTCATGAATACACACATTGTGAATTTGGAGACCTTGGCCATGAAACATTATGGTTAGAGCTTTAATATTCAGAGTATGACCGGGCGACCATGAGATAATTTGGTTTGAATCTCGCTTAGGTCAAAGTTTATTTGTATTCACGTGATATTCAAGAAGATGATAATATATGTAACGGGTGGATTAGGAGCTCAATTTAAGTCGTTTAAACCTGTCAGCCTTCAGCCTTTGTATGTATTGAATACAGCACTATTATTAAGGCCCATTTCATGAATTCTAATAAATAATCACGTTTCTGTAATCGTTTTACAGACTTAGAGACGTTTTATTCAGAAGCGGTGTTGGTGTCCTACACCTTTAAGAACCGGAGCTATTTGCCCGGTTCTACCACCGAGAGGACATAATTCCTCCCCTAACCCCATGCCTTGTTTTCACGTCCCGCCCTCTAAAAAAAACAACCCTTACCTCTGCCTCATTTTCACTGATCTCGGGCTCAGCGGCGAATAATTGGTAACATGCAGCCAATTTTTTTCTCTCTTTTATTATTATTTTTTTCGCCTCACGAATCGGAAAACCCCTTATATATTATTTTATTTTGCGTCCAAAAATATTCTTTTTATTCTCACATTTTGCTTTCATCATCACCTGCTTTATATTTTTTCTTTCTTTCTCTGTTTAACTCACGGCTATGTATGGAGTGGTTGTGGGCTATAAGTCTCATCTTGGTCGAGCGAGGAGGGTTTTAGGGAAGATGAAAAGGTCGGATTAAGTTGCGATGAAGGAACCTAAGCTTTGTATTTATTGTATTTCTCATTGTGATTACGTGAGTCGCGAACAGGGGGGTTTTATGGGAAGAAGGAGGCAGCAAATGTACATAAGGGCGAGGTTAGGGAGGAAACCAGTATTTGATGATTTATGGATCCAGCCGCAGTATCATTTGGGGTTGTAAAAGACCGTGAGATTTGTTTCTCTGAATTTATCATTAGGTTAGGAAGTAATTAGGAGCGTTTACAAAAATTAATGATTAATTATGCTTTCTTATTAGTCATTGTTACCCTTTTTTGTAACAGTTTTAGGGGTCTAAACTTTAAGTAATGGTTCTTTGTTTTAATATAAGTTATTCCGCGTGTAATTGAGAGAAATGATGGATGAAACGGATATATTATGAAATAACACAACTTTTTACTTTCTCACGACCCTTAGGAGGGAGAAAGTATTGTAATGGTATAAAATCGAATTCAAGATTATGGTCGATGCTGACATTTCATGACTCCCTGAACCCTAAAAAGTGTTTTTTTTTTCAATGCCGTCTGTTTGTGTGCCTGTTTAACCCAAGAATTAAGAGTAGTTTAATAAAGAGCGAAAAGAGAAAAAAAAAATTGGTATTTCAAAATCGGCTCTAGCGATTTTGATTAAAATACGTATCTATTAGGATTAGGATGATAAATAAAATTGCTCTATTCATTTTCCCATGATAATGACCTTTAGGGTACTTCACAGAAGTGGAAATTTCCTTTTTTCATCATAACTATTTGAGATACTAAATAGCTTGTTATTGCAAAATTGTTGTATTATTAAAAATAAATTGCTTTTATTTAAAATATAGCTTTATAAACCAATAGTTTCTGGTTTATTGGCAACTATAATTTATTGATAAAATTTGGTGATCTTTAGTTGTACAGAGATGCTACTTAAGTCTTAACGCAATAATTCTCTAATGCCACAAAGTAAGTTAGTAAGTGTCTCTAAAAGTGTAAGTTCTCTTTCTTTTAACCTCTTAGGGGAAATGTTTGCACAGCAATGATCTATCTCATTATAGATTAAATAGTCAATATTTACTTTTTTATTTGCTTAAATTTATAAATGAGAAATATTATGTCAATGTTATAACCATAAGATTTGCAACCTTCAATAAAATGTCTAAAATTTTAACTGGAAGTCAAATTTTAATATGAAGTGTGAACTTATTATCGAAAAAAAAAATTTTGCGGCCAAATACACAAATGAGGACTTTAATTCTTTTAAAAAAATTATAAAATTTAAAAAAGAGATCAAAAAATGGTTTACTTAATTATAGCGCAAATAGTGGGTCGTTGCAGCAATGGCTGCAGATTATTGCACTAAAGTGTATTTTAAACTTTTTATTCGGAAAGGATCTATATAAAAAGACCTCAGTCACTTTTTAAATGAAAGGTTTACTAATCAAAGGCTATCAAATTTACTTAGATACTTAGTTTTCGGTATGTAATTTGAATAAAAACGTTTATTTTAACCCATTCACGCCCCGAAGAGAACTTTAAAATTACCCCTCTCCCAGATCTATCTAATAGTTGCACAAACCACTCAAGTACCTAACGATTGAGCTGATATTATTTTTAAACAAAGACAAATATTCTATTTACCAATATACAGCTATACACAAGTCATGGTTTTCATGGAGATGTAAACAAAGAATGATTGTACAGATGAACCACTGCCCTTACAGAAGGAAAATATGAAAAAAACACTAAAAATGTATGTTTTAGTTTTAGACAAATATTTTTACTGGCATCCTGATTCCCTTATTTATAAAATGAGTGTTGGTTTGTCATAATCTGTTCGGTCATTTCCTCGTAATTTCTATTACTGGAAACCGTCTTATCAAATTATATATAAGATATATGATAGAGAGAGTGATAAAATGTGATAGTGAATATGAGAGTGTAAGTGTGAGATAGTGAGTATAAGAACAGAATGAGCAATTGAGAGAGATAGAGTGAGTGTGAGCGAGTGATAGTGAGAGTATGTGTAAGTGTTAGAGAGAGAAATACTAGGAGAAGAGGGTGAGAATGTGTGTAGAAGGAGAGAGTTTGTGTAGGAGAGAAAGAGTGAGTGAGAGAAAGAGAAGATCTAAGGGCGAATGCTTGATAAAGTGTGTGTGAGATAGAAAGAGAGAGTGTAAAATTTTGGAAGAGCTATTGTGTGAAAAAGAGAGAAAATGTGAGCGCGAGTTTGAGAGAGAACGTTAGAGAGAAAGAGATTAGTTTATAGAGAGAATATTAGATTGAGAGAGTTAGAGAAAGAGCTAAAGAGAGAAATTAAGAGAGTGGGTTTGAGAGTGAGTTTGAGATAGAGTTTGAGCTGAAATTTCCGTATCTCCGCAACTATTTGAGATACTAAATAACTTATCAATGCAAAATTGTAATAATATTAAAAATAAAAACTTTTATATGAAATATATTTTTATAAAACCAACAGTTTTTGAGATATAGGCAAGTATATTAATATAATTTTGTGAGCTTTAGTTGTAAACATATACTACTTAAGTCTTAACGCAATAATTCTCCAATGCCATAGAGTAATTAAATATAAGTATCTAAAAAAGTATGTTATTTTTCCTTAAATCTCTTAGGAGAAATGTTTGCATAGCAATGATCTATCTCCATTTTAGACTCAATAGTCAATATTAACATTTTTTATTGGTCAAAATTTATAAATGAGGAATTTAATAACATTGCGATAACATGTGCAACACCTAATGAAATGTCGAAAATTTTAACCGGAAGTCGAAATTGTAATACTAAGTGTTGACCCTTGTGGATCCAATATTGATATTTTTTTTATCGGTCCAAACATACAAATGAGGACATCAATTCTTTAAAAATAAAATTATAAAATTTAAAATTGATACTAAAAATGTTCTAACATAATTATAGTGCAATTTATGCATGGGTTTGCTAGTGTGTATTATTTAGTTTTACATACATTACGAGTTTTGAGTAAATATCTCTATTTTTAAACAATAGAGCGAGAAAGTTCTTCTGGAGTTCCGTACCATTTATTTTTACGGCCGTGATACTTTACCTTTAGTGTTCGAAGAGTTAAAAAATATATATTTTTGCCTATAGCTTGAAAGTTATTAGTTTTATAAAAGTTGGTTGCGAATAAAATATTTGTATCATAAATAGATTTACATATTTGTAATGATAAGTAATTTCATTTCTCAAATAGTTTCGGAGAGATGATAAAAAGTGAGAATTTACGCATCATAATGGAGCCCTTAAAGTCATTTTGCAGAAATATTGAGAGTAGCCATTTTGTTTAGAATATTTATAAATGTTTTGAAATAAATTTAATCAAAATCACTAGAGCCGATTTTTAGAAAATGGACTTTTTCTCTTTTTTCCCTTCAATAAACTACCCTTAATTTTAGGGTTTGGATATCAAATTCCAAAAAACCCTTGGGGCAAACCTATGAAAACCCTAGATACCAAGTTTTAGCCCCATCGGTAAAATAGTTAAAGCTCTAGTCGGATGTACAGACAAACAGACAGACGGAAATTCAAAAACCCATTTTTCGGATTCGGGGGGGTCATGAAACGTCGAGATTCATCAAAATCTTAAGTTCGATTTTTTTGACGAACACAATACTTTCTCTACCTGTAATGTGTTCTTCCAGTGATAATATTTAATTATTTTCTAACTTTATGCTCTATAGCTACAAACTACTCCAAAGATATGCATGGCAATAGTTACGACCCCTTCATATTGATGTGACTTATAGAGCTAAACCTAAGAGAACTTAAAACTCACAGACAATCGATCTTAAGGGAGCCGTCTAAGGAAGCGATGAGACGCTTTGCAGGCGTTCAGAAATACCTTGTTGTTTAAGAACGAGCTTTATCTAAAAATATGTCTCACGCCAAAATGAGTGCGGATAGTATCAACATGTCCCCTTAGGACAAAAAGTTTTCATTTTTAGTTTTTATAATTTAAAATGTCACATAACAAAGATTTATATAAACGTTTATAAACATAGCCTTAGCTTTCCTCAAAACAAATAAAGTACTCTGCGTGTTTTTAAAATGGTCTCAATGGCTAAATATAATATAATAGAAGATATTTGAGCAGTTTTAATGCTTCAAGTTTGACGTCACCATTATAATACCCCAGAATGAGGATGCCCACCTTTAACTCTAAACAGAACATCTGATGCTCACGGTAGAAAACAAACACCTCCTCACCACTTGGACGTCTTAACGGCACGCGTTCCTATACGTGCCGGCGTCCTTAGTTCGGATCTTGACCGGGCTAGTATCCGGCCTGATCGCCCTGAATTCACGTGCGTCACTTATATCTTAGCGATATATCTAGATATTTAAATATATTGTGTTCGGGTACCAGGTAGTTCTTGTTCTCTACCAAAAACTAGACTGGGCTGGATTTAAATTAGAGATAACATAAAATAAATATCACAAATTATAAATTAGGGTTTATTTACCCCCCCCCCCTCATTTTTGTTTTGAACATTTAAATAATTAATATAAACGATAAAAGTTGAGTTGTAGTGACTAGTTAATCTTTATATGGTATGATCAAGAGAGTCTTAACACACGTCTTATCTGTATGATGGTATGATCAAGAGAGTATAGCACATGTCCTATCTGTATGATGGTATGATCAAGAGAGTCTAACACACGTACTATCTGTATTATGGTATGATTGAGAGAGTCTAGCACACGTACTATCTGTATGATGGTATGATCAAGAGAGTCTTAACACACGTCTTATCTGTATGATGGAATGATCAAGAGAGTCTTAACACACGTCTTATCTGTATGATGGTATGATCAAGAGAGTCTTAACACATGTCCTATCTGTATGATGGTATGATCAAGAGAGTCTAACACACGTACTATCTGTATGATGGTATGATCAAGAGAGTATAGCACACGTCCTATCTGTATGGTGGTATGATCAAGAGAGTCTAACACACGTACTATCTGTATGATGGTATGATCAAGAGAGTATAGCACACGTCCTATCTGTATGATGGTATGATTGAGAGAGTATAGCACACGTCCTATCTGTATGATGGTATGATCAAGAGAGTATAGCACACGTACTATCTGTATGATGGTATGATCGCATGATCGCGAGTGTTTTTACAAAGGCTGCCGCAAGGTCTTCTTGCAACCCTCACCGCGTCCCCTCGGACAATCTCTCTTCCTAGAAAGAAATGGGTGAAAATCGCTTTCACTATCACACAAAAAACTGCAACTTGGTTCGTGGAGATCTTTTACAATTTGTCTTATTACTTACTGCTAGAATTTAAGGATCGTAACTACATAAACGCACTATGTATTGTATCCTTAATTTAGAAAGTAAGACCAAGTGACGTTCCAGTATGTCCTTCATTAAAACTAATAGATCCTGCAAAAGTTATTATTGAATATATCTTATGCTTCTGGATCCTCTAGTGAGTCTAGTCCAACGTGAACGGTGTTTCAAGAGTAGGTGGTCATCGGTCATCGGTCATCGGTCACCTGACCCGTCTTTCATTGAATAGAATATGTGCGGGAAAACAAACTTGGGTATTTTCTTAAGTTCTCACCCGGGATGAAACCAGATTTCGTTTGAGCCTTGTAGATAGATTACTGTATTTTATTAAAGGATTTATAAAATGATGTGTAGTGTCATGGATAAGTTGAACTTCAATATGATTTCTGTCCGCAGGTTTGGCTTCGTACTGTCCATCGAATGAGAGGAGCAGGCCATTGATTTCCACGAGGGTGTTTCTGGTTACCATAGCAACGACTGACTTTGTGCATCTAGCTACCAGGTGAGCCTACCATGGTCACTCTTCTTGCACATAGATTTGTCATCTTGTTACTTAGTCGGACGGAAACAACTTGGGATGCATAAGTTTAGGCTGCTGGGAGGAAGAGACTCTTAACATAAATCATCTATTTGGTAGGGTAGCTGCGTCATTAAAATCGATTTTAATTTGTGAATAACGATGAATAAGTCAATTAAAACAATATAAATTTTGATAGGTGATCTTTAAAAGTATTTATGTTTTTACATAATTTAAACATAAAACTTTTATTTGGTAAATTTATGGACCAACGAATTTTTTTTTCTCGGAATAAGCAATATTATTTGATTGTTAAACATTTCATGTAAAATTTTAACAGTTTGAACATATTAATATTCTTAATAGAGTGAATTTTGTTTTCTTTTTTAAAGATTTATTAATACAAAATCACTATCGGTAAATTTTAGTTATGTACTTATATCTCATCCTCGGTAGGGTTGTATGCTAGAGACAGATAGATAGCAGAAGGCTCTTTATTGCAAACAGTGGATGACAGTATTAATATATAACACTTTTTATTTATTGATACTATAATATTACTAAGCTAATAAAAACTCTTTCCAAATAGGTTGACTTTACTGTCTTTCAGCTAATGTTGGCAATAAAGAACTTTCTGCTGTCATCTACCGCCCCTCCCACGGTAGATGAGCTATCTATATTTCCTGATGGGGCGTGTGATGATTTAATAAGATTTAGGCCTAATTAAGTAAGACATATTATTTATTCAAAACTTTTTAAAAAATGAGTAAATATGATGTATGATTAGCTTTTAATAGATCACGAATATTTTGGAAGTATTATATTTATCCTCATCACTATTATTATGGATTATTACGATTATTAATGACAAATTTACGACCGTCTTTAGTTACAAGCCAGTGTGTAAACTGTGGCAACTCCGCTTGTAGTGACGTCATGACGTCATTCTCCTGGTTATGATGGAGAATTGTGTGAATATTTATAATTTCTTTCGTTTAATCATTGGGGTGTCATTTTTATTATGTTGAGTTTTAATTATTGATATTAAAAGCATGAGAGCGTAGGACCAATTTCCTTGGAGAGGGGTAGGGGGGTTCAAAGTCACAAGTTTAAGACGTTGTGATAGTAAGATATACAGTTTTTTCTTCTTTCATTACCCTTTTTGAGTTACATGCCTATGAAATAATTACACTAATGTAATAGAGATTAAAACGTTTCAATTTCGAGGAAATATACTTGAATTTGCATTGAAGGAGAATGGATTTTTGTAAAGGAAAAACAACCGCAATCCACCCTACCACAATTTTGCTGCGAGAGTGACTCCCTAAGCCATTCTAAAAACCCGACGAGGGTAAGGTTTACCATTAATCTCCGAGAAATAACATTATTCTTAATAAGTGTACTTGTTTGCCAAGCCCAATGCAGTAGCGTGAAAGTATACAAAAGATAAACCTTGGAGCCCCATGAAAAATACAGTTTATTGTAGGGCTCTATCATACTGTTGACATAACACATTATTGTATATATTTTAAGCCTTTATTACTAAGATAAGGACAATTATTACAAATCAAGTCTGTAACACCAGAAAACTCCAAAGTGTTCACGAAGTACATTATTTTCGATATATATGTACTGAGCACAAAGGAACAATAGCTTATTCCTACTAAGTTCTGAGGTCACATCTGCTAGCATGGCAAAATCTTCAGAGGTAGGCCTACTGAGATTTTCCGCCAGATTTCCAACTTATCTATCTGTTAGTTCATTTCGTATAGTTGGACTGTTAAACTTAGCAGCACATTCTCTGGATTATTTTGAGGAGCTGATCTAAATAGAAATAACAGGATTTCAACAGGACAGTAAATACGCCATAATTCTCATTAAGTTCATGGGTGAGAACGTTTCCAAAGTCGATGGTATCGGCAGTTCCTATCTACCATATAATGATGGTAGCATTGATGTCAGCTATGATCTCTCTTCCTCAGCCTGTTAGCTCCTCTCAATAATAATCTACGGTTAAACTTCCAATGCCTTCTATTTTATGATACATACATTTTTCGACATATCCAAATCCCTTACCTGCATGATCAAAAATAATTATTTTTAACATTTTTATATATTTTAAACATTTTGATCAAATATCCGAGAATTTTATAACTTCATTTTACAAAGAACTGCTTGGAACATATGACACAAGACTTGTAGAAGGAACTATTCTTATTTTATGAGAAAGGGTTCCAAGGATACCTTTACGTTTATCCGTATTAGAAACTCAACTGTTTTTAATTTGTAGGTCTACAGGGAAAGAGTACTTTTTAGAAGAAATCCAAGCAAATGTAACCAACATTTATCTCTACATATAAAATTACAAAATCATATTATGATAAATAATACACATACTGACTTATTTAAACACTATCACTATGAACATTAAAAACTTGGTAACTTTCGGGGGGTAGGGAGGAAACCCCACTACCTCTCCTCTTAACGCCCATGAATATAAACACATTTTACTTGTATCATTTAAATAAAAGTATTTTAAAGGTGGAAGAAAACAAAACATATGCATTAAAATAAGATTCGGAGACTGATATTTAGTAGCTATATATTGTTTCATTCACAAACATAATTAAAATATATAATAATATATAGGTGCATTGTTTAGCTGAGGATCCTGGGCTAAAGGTGTGGCTCTAACATTATAGTTAATAAAATTAGTAGTTTTAGTTCCTTGAATAGAATTGAAATGTGTTCCCACAGTTTGTTTTAGTTGCATTATTAATAACATAAACACAACAATAAACCAAACCACTCACAATTTTAATACAAATAAAAACTTATAAAGAAATACTTGATTTTATTACCATTTATTAGACCCAAGAAATATAATTTCTAAATGACTTCTCTGATAAATCAAATTTCATGACAAAACTTATATAATTCCTGCATTCCTGCATTTCCATTAAGTTATAAAATGACTAACTTGTGTTGTTTAGTGTCAAAACTACATTTCATTTCTTCCTAGGCTACTTAGAAGAATATCATAATACACTTTTAAATCAAATCTATGATTGTTGGTAAATATGTCAATACTGTCAAAATAAATACAACCAGTAATTAATTGAGTACACACTTAATACATTAAATTAAAACTACAATATTATAATAAATGGCATTGAAATGTCCAGTGGTGGGGCCTAATACTTCAAATTTAGAAATTTCAATTTTACCAACCAAATCAAATAAAAAGATCAAGATAAAAGTAATCAACAAATTCTCTCTGTATTTAAAACATTAGGTAGCCTACACCTATTGTCAATCTTCATTCCCCTGAAATTTGTAAACAAACACAATTTTTAATCAATGTATCTATACAATGATACAGGTACACTTACTGTAAGTTTTCAATCGCATGATAAAATAACTGGATTTGGCAAATCTAGATTATCAATATCTTGCTCTTGACGGTAAGCTCTTACACTCTTGAAGGCCCTGGAATGGTAGTTCTTACATTTTTGAAGGCCCTGGGACGGTAAGCTCTTGCTGGCATGAAGGCCCTAGAATGGTAGGCTCTTGCTTTCTTGAAGGCCCTAGGATGGTAGGCTCTTGCTTTCTTGAAGGCCCTTGGACGGTAGACTCTTGATCTCTTGAAGGCCCTGGGATGGTAAGCTCTTGCTTTCTTAAAGGTCCTGGGAAGGTAAGCTCTTGCTGACATAAAGGCCCTAGGGTGGTAGGCTCTTACTAGCATGAAAGCCCTGGGACGGCAAGCTATTGCTCTTTTGACGACCCTTGGACGGTAAGCTCTTGCTTTCTTGAAGGTCCTGGGAAGGTAAGCTCTTGCTGACATAAAGGCCCTAGGATGGTAGGCTCTTGCTAGCATGAAAGCCCTGGGACGGCAAGCTATTGCTCTTTTGACGGCCCTGGTACGGTAGGATTTTGCTCTTTTGACGGCCCTTGGATGGTAAGCTCTTGCTCTCTTGAAAGCCCTGGAATGGTAAGCTTTTGCTGTTGTGAAGGCCCTGGGTCTTTAGACTGACAATTTTCAATTTCTTTGATGAATTGGTAAGACTCAACTGACGGGCAGCATTTTCCCTATCTCTATAGAGTTATTTGTAGCAAGCCAAAGAACTCTGGATCTCTCTGGCAACTTTGGTGCTTCTATCCATGTTAGGGTCATTCTCTTCAATGATTATAATTGCACTGTCAATGTGCTTAAATAAATCAGCAATTTGTTTTGTTGAAAGTTTGATAGGCTCAACAACATAGGGATCTTCCTCTTCCTTATTTATGCCATTCTCCTTTTCTAGAAGATCTTCATTGGTGAGTTCTATTGAGTGGGATTGGAACAATTGATCCAAATTTGCCTGATCTATGTCCTCAAGTCCAACCTCTTGCTATGTCAACGATGTCATGTCTTGAATTGGAAAGCTCGTGGTCAGGATAAAAATCATGAGAATCAGAAACTTCAGGCCAAACATTTTTCCAAACTCCTTTCATGCAGGACTGTTTAACTTCTGCCCATGCATCTCCAATGTTGTCATTACCACCCCCCTAACACCAAACTGTACAGTAAAGATCAACGCTTTCACTGGAATGTGTGTACACAAGGTCACACCACCACTGCACAGGATGACTGTGAAATAATCTTTCTTTCAACCTCTTAGGGGAAATGTTTGTACAACAATAATCTATCTCTATCATTTTAGACTCAGTAGTCAATATTTACATTTTTTATTGGTCAAAATTTATAAATGGGGAATTTAATAACAATACGATGACATGAAGATGTGCAACACCTAATAAATTGTCAAAACTTTTAACCGGAAGTCGAAATTTTAATATAAAGTGTTGACCCTTGTGGACCCATTATTGATCTTTTTTATCGGTTCAAACATACAAATGAGGACATAAATTCTTTAAAAATAAAATTATAAAATTTAAAACCGGGACTCAAAAAATGTTTTACATAAATATAGTGCAATTTATGCTTGGGTTTGCTAGTTTATACTATTTAGTTTCACATATATTACGAGTTTCGAGTAAATATCTCCATTTTTAAACAATAGAGCGAGAAAGTCCGTGCGGAGTTCCGTACCATTTATTTTTACTATCTTATTTGCATGTATACGTCCCCTTCATTTTAAATACATTATTTTATAAGTGATATAATATTTGTTTCTTTTCGTATAGCTTACTAAATATAACTCATTTTAATACACCAAACCACATCGGGCGGCATTTACGTCAACATCAGCCGCTACTTTGTGATTAAAGTTCACGAATCACGGGTGTGCGTTTTCTTTGACGAGAGTAAATGGAGAAATAACCACACACAACTAGTCAAGATGTAAATTTAATTAGCGGGAGCTTTATAGGCAATTCTTTGAGAGAGCGTGTGTGACAAGCACAAGACATTCTTCTCTCTCTCTTTCTCTCTCTAGTCTCAGAGAGACGTTTTGGTTGCAGGTTTCGTGGTTTGTCGCACTTTGGAAACTTGAGGACAGACAATTGCTCCCCTCCCGTGGGAGTAGACTGTCACACACTCCTGTATCACGTTTCAAACTTACCTTTCTGTGGTTTCGGAGCCTATCGGAACGGTACGGATCACTTGTTGGGCGAACTTGTGGAAGAGCGTGCGAGTACAGCTGATGTCAGATGATGAGTAGGCCACAAGCTCGTGCGTTTCATCAACTTGTCGAACATCTCGTTCTTGAAGTATCTGTCACCAGTGACTAAATACTACCCAATCTTTTAAATACTGGTCACATTTATTTGATTTACATTAGTTTCAGACGGATTTTAAAATCTTGCAGCACACATCATTTATTAACAATCCCCCATCACCAAGCGCGTTTTAGTATCCGTGCGGGCTTTACGAATATTTTATTTGCTATAATGGAATTTTGGAGGAAATGTACCCGCATTGACGTGAAGGAAGAGTTAATGTTTATAATGTTCGTAATGTTTATAAAAAAATACACTAGAATTAACATTTTAGCTCAATAATGTGTTAGTCGAACCAGTGACCTCCCATCTCGTGTACTCCCATTCCATGCACTCAGAAATCTCTACCTGAATCTGCCCCATCTCTTGCACTGAACAGATTTGATCTCTTACGATTTTGAATCGCTAGCGTCTTTTCCACCCTTTTTGAAGTGGGAACAGCATCCATAACCCAACTTTTAATTTAACTAACTAATTAACTAGGTTAGGTTAGGTTAGTTCAGGTCAGGTTAGGTTAGGTTAGGTTAGGCTAGGTTAGACGTGGACTTGATTAAAGGAGGGGAAGACTGGTTGAAGATGACACAGTGACGTGGACCTACCCTAGTACCCGGCAGAGGCGATCGTTTCAAGGTCGTGAGCTATTCTTTCTTTCTTTCTTTCTTTCTTGTTCACTGCACGAGATAGAACAAACGAGAAGAATGTTTGGTTAGCAATAATTCACAAATATTTGAGTGCATGAGATGGGACAGTTTAGTTAGAAATGTCCTAGTATACGAGATGAGCCTGAAACAGTCAAACCAACCCTTTCCCCTTATTTCAGCATCCGAGCGTTTTAATAACGTATTATAATGGCTTACTTTACTAAGCTCACTTAAATGAGGGTTAAAGATCGAATCCAAGCTAATGCACTTGAGGTTATCCTTCTATTAAAACTGTTTTTATCATCTTGTATAGGCAAAGTATTTTGCATTTCCTCTTAGTCACCCTTTTAAAGTTGATACATTTGTTAATTTTTTTTTATAAGTCGTTTTAAGTGTATAGTTTAAATAAAACTAAACGAGCTTATTTTTAAATTATTTGTTTTAATGATCGACTTTGATCTATAGAAGTATCACCGAGACATTCCAAAATTAGACTATTTATCAAAGATATTAATTAACGTTCTGTACACTTTCAAAGGTAACTGATTTTTTCAACGCCAGACATACAAACTAACTTAATTCTGAGCCAGACTAAACGCCGGTTGTAACAAGGAAATCTTCAATCTGACCAATGATAATGTTTTCAGCGATGTTGGGAATCTAACCTTGTTTCCTTAGATAACGACTTATATAAGCTGTTATACTGGGGGTAGATGGAATAGTGGCTTATCTTTCATCTTGTCATATTTTCCGTTCATGCGGTGGTTGGTTAAATGTACACAGGTTATTTTTCATAAACAGTATTTACTCTCCCTCCACGTAAATGCGAGTACATTTCATCTGAAATTATACTTTCCCTTTTTACATTCTCATATCAAGAGAAAGTATTGTGATTGTGAAAAAATCAATCTCGAGATTACAACAAACTTTTACGTTTTATTTGAACACTAACACAAATAAATGGTACGGCGCACCGCACAGACTTTCTCTCTCTTTCTATAAACTCGTAAGATTTCTGAACGGAATAATGTACATTGTATCATCACCACTCCACATAAGAACACGCATAAAATAATATACAATG
>CABFWB010006032.1:25899-37611 GCA_902151455.1 Timema bartmani
AGTACACCTTGTTGGGGTTGGAGTCCCAACCTTCTCGTCACAAGGAAATACACCCTGAGTACACCTTGTTGGGGTTGGAGTCCCAACCTTCTCGTCACAAGGAAATACACCCTGAGTACACCTTGTTGGGGTTGGAGTCCCAATCTTTCCGTCACTGTAAAATCAGACAAGATGAACTTGATGTTAATCCCACGTTCCCACTGGGTGTCCTATTCAATTTATTCAAACATCAAAATTGTATTTACATAATATTTATTCAGGTACTCACTCTATCGGTGATCGCCAAAACTTTCCTAAAATTTCCCTTCTCCCCCCCCTCCACCCCCCCACCCCACCCCCCCCGTAGCCGGGTGGTTGACTATTGGTCTAGAGAACCTGTTTATTTCCCTTCTCCCCCCGCAGCCGGGTGGTTGGAGTCATTGGTTGACTATTAGTTTACAGAACCTGTTTATTTCCCTTCTCCCCCCGCAGCCGGGTGGTTGGAGTCATTGGTTGACTATTAGTTTAGAGAACCTGTTTATTTCCCTTCTCCCCCCGCAGCCGGGTGGTTGGAGTCATTGGTTGACTATTAGTTTAGAGAACCTGTTTATTTCCCTTCTCCCCCCGCAGCCGGGTGGTTGGAGTCATTGGTTGACTATTAGTTTAGAGAACCTGTTTATTTCCCTTCTCCCCCCGCAGCCGGGTGGTTGGAGTCATTGGTTGACTATTAGTTTAGAGAACCTGTTTATTTCCCTTCTCCCCCCGCAGCCGGGTGGTTGGAGTCATTGGTTGACTATTAGTTTAGAGAACCTGTTTATTTCCCTTCTCCCCCCGCAGCCGGGTGGTTGGAGTCATTGGTTGACTATTAGTTTAGAGAACCTGTTTATTTCCCTTCTCCCCCCGCAGCCGGGTGGTTGGAGTCATTGGTTGACTATTAGTTTAGAGAACCTGTTTATTTCCCTTCTCCCCCCGCAGCCGGGTGGTTGGAGTCGTTGGTTGACTATTAGTTTAGAGAACCTGTTTATTTCCCTTCTCCCCCCGCAGCCGGGTGGTTGGAGTCATTGGTTGACTATTAGTTTAGAGAACCTGTTTATTTCCCTTCTCCCCCCGCAGCCGGGTGGTTGGAGTCGTTGGTTGACTATTGGTTTAGAGAACCTGTTTATTTCCCTTCTCCCCCCGCAGCCGGGTGGTTGGAGTCGTTGGTTGACTATTAGTTTAGAGAACCTGTTTATTTCCCTTCTCGCCCCGTCGTACCACCGGATTAGTAACGTCTGGTTGTGGGGATGGGCAGATTATTATTGTGTAGATTGTATGATTATAAGATGTGTGTGTCTAGAAATATTACATTTTAAATAACACAAAATTAACTAAAACGAAAAGCACGTTTTTATTTCTTCCTATGACATCTTGGTGATAGAAAGTACTGAGATCGTAAAAAAAAATAAGATGGTGTGATGGTAGATGACTGTTTTGAGAACATGAATCCGAAAAACTGTTTTTTGGTTTTTCAAAGTGTTCTACTAGAGCTGAAATAATTTTTCCGATCGGACTAAAGTTTGGTACCTAGGGATTTTCTAAGGTTCCCCAGATGGGTTTCTGTAACTATTTATCTGATCCTAGAATTAAGGCTAGTTTACCTAAGGGCAAAAAAAATAGGTATATATACATATTCACAAAATTATCTTTAATGATTTTGATTAAAATTCTTATATAGCCACGGTTCAACATTGCAAACAAAGGTATGCATTGAATTCTCCCATGAACATACCTTGAGGGCACTTTATATAAGCTTAAATTTCTAATTTTGGTCCTATCTCCGCAACTTTTTGAGATACGATATAGCTTATCTTGGAATGGTTGTAGGACTCTTAAAAATAAGCTACTTTTATTTGAAAGAACATCTTAAAAATCTATATTTTTCGAGCTATAGGCAAATAATGTTTTTAAATAGAACTTTGGGAAGTAAAAAGTTGAAAATTCACAGAGTAAATAATATATTTCTGTGACAGTATCTCTTATTTCATAAATACTTTTTAGGGAAATTCGGTGTTATTTTTTCCCCCATCATGTTTCTATAACATTGTATATTTTTTGTTTCACATAATATTACGAGCTATGTCTTATATATATTTAAAGCTCTACATTCTAGCATAATAACGAAGCGTTAAGTCCTGTGTGGTTCAGCGTACTATTTATTTGTTTAAGTCACGGTCACGTTCTCCAAAGTGTGTGCTTCCTATTTTACCAGTCTACCAACACTCAATGTGTGTAATATAAGCTCAGCACTGAATCCCAACCCAGAGCTTAACGCACGCTCGAAGAATAGTGCGTTTGACATTGACCTCTAAAACGGTTACACGGTATTTTTAAACATAACATGTCTAGCCTTGTTTTAATATTCAGTTCATGTGGATGGTACGAATGGAATAATTTATGGTAACCTAAATAATATATTATGCAAAGAGGTCTGTCTGTCCGACATGCACGCTAACAGCCCTCAATCGATTTGAAGCAGATTTTGAACAATTGTACAAGACTGGATGTATACAACATTGTTTTTTGTGTTTTGCTTCAACGTTATATTTTGAGTCAGATTAAATTTTTAATAATGGTTAAAACTTCAGTGGTCGCATGGTCTAAGGTGCTACTCTCGCAGTAGACTAGACTGCTGATGACTGGAAAATCGAGTTTCAAATCTCGGTCGGGTGTACTAAGGGTGGTTTTCACAAGATTTTTTTCCACTCTCCCTCCACACGCGTGCGCATGCAGTTTTGAGTCGGCCAACTAATTGATCGTCCAATTGATAGCATCGCGCGCACCAGTCGAATGAATAGTTGGTTGATTGAAATGTCCTCGTACATGCAACACAAAAGTTGGCCAACTTACCTTTTACCACCAGTCCTGGCATAGATTTGGTCTGGTGATCCACCAAAGGAAATTGAAATGGAAGAAACAATATTGGATACATCCATTATCAAGTCGACGGGTACTTAAAGGTCGGGTTCTACCAGCTGTCCAGTGATTTACTGCCTTATCCAAATACATTTTTCAACTTCCACATAATGAGTATAAACAGTGTTGATGAAATTTGTTCCTCTTAGGACATTCAAAAACCTATCAGAATACCAAATGGGGAGATTAAATCCCCTCAGAAGAGAGACTATGATTCACTTGGAGCTAAGAAAAGATTTGGCCACATTTGACATAATGTCATTTATTTATAAGATACTAATTGTTTTACATTAATAATTCTTGTCAAAGTAGAAATACTAATTATTGTCGATGTACACCCAATGAGGAGAAGAGTCGGCCAACTCTTGCGCAGATGCGATAAAACCTGTCGGTTACTATCAAGTTAGCCAATTTTAGAGTTGCACCGAGCTTATAGCAAAACACAAACTATTCAATCGGTCATCTGGATAGTTGCACGTGCGCGCGCTCATATGTGGGTGGAGTTGCATGTGCGCGCGCTCATATGTGGGTCGAGTTGCATGTGCGTGCGCTCATATGTGGGTCGAGTTGCATGTGCGCGCGCTCATATGTGGGTCGATGGTTCTCAGTGATACAACATGGTATACAATGTACTGATACAACATGGAATACAATGTACTGATACAACATGGAATACAATGTACATTACTATAATAAATGAAGGATAACATGACCACATTTTGAGAGTGATTGTTATTATTCTTATAAATAATACCCACAAATAAATCCTACCAAAAAAGGCATGCTTCATTATGTTATAAAATTAATAAAAGTAAAGTTAAGAAACTCTTGAAAATATTAAACTATCACTTGAATTATGAAGAATAATAATAATTAATTACTATATAGAAATATACCTTTAGATAAAATAATACCCGGTATTTTAAATTAAAATAAAATGTGTTCTTCAAAAAGTTGATTTAAACATGTAGAACTATGATGATTCTTTAACAAATAAAAAACATTTTTATGAGGCTGGCACACACTATTATTTATGGTATTTAAATACAATGTTATTTAAAAATGTTTTAAAGTATTATCTCTTCCTTAACCTCTTAGTCTGAAATGTTGGATGAATGTTCTCAGATGAAAATCTTTCATGAACTGTTTCAAACAAATAAAAATCAGCACATTTAAAATTTGACAAATAAGTAATTAAATCAGCTAAAAATAGCCTGGGATGGTCATATTTTCTCCCTCCTTTAATATTTTGAAGTGTTATGAGTTATGACAAATTACTGTGACACTAGAAAGTATGAAAAAGATTAATTTGATTTCACCCAAAAAGTCTGATCTCTGAAGAATGGTGTTTTATGTCCCTATAAAAAATTAGACTTCTGGGCCTTTTAACACGGGTCAGAAAAATGTTCCTTATTTTTTTACCAAGAACGGAAATAGACGAATCTAGTAGTTTTTTTTTGCGCTGAAATCAAATCTATTTTTTAATCTTTCGATCACTTAGAGATTTTGAGCGACACCCACTTAAATTCTACATTATTATGTTAATTTACAATATATAGGCTTACATATGGAAAAAAGTAACGCTATACAATTAAGTATATATAAAAAGCGAAGCTTGGAGGATGGATGATTATAGTTATCGAGATCAGTGGAAGAGCATTAGTACGCTAAGACAAAGGTTCCAGGTTCAATTCTAGTTTCTAGGTTTCAATTTTTAATTTATTCGAATACATACATAGCAAAGAACTGTCTTACCTAAAAGGTAGAAGTGTAGGATTTTATGCTATATCTTGCCTCACGAACATCCCTCTTTAAGGGTCCACCAATAGTCAGCAAGCATACTTGTACTCGACTTGCCCTGGTAGCGCTTTTCTCTGCCAGAAATATCATGGTGGAATGGTTCGCCATGCTCGTTACTGACTGCTCCAAGATTTGCAGGGAAGAAATCCAGGTTGGAATTCAAGAAATGTATTCTCAAAGCCATGCTACATCCCAAGGTCTTGTAAGATTTTAGGAGATCATCCACTATTTCTTTGTAGTTGTTTGCCTAATGTTTCCCTAAGAAGTTCAGGCAAACACCCTTGAAAGATTCCCATGCAACATTTCTAGCTTCGTTCAACTAACCATCGAAGTTCTCATTTTGAATTAGTTATCTTATTTAAAGTCCTACAAAGATTCCCTCTTCGATCTTTACATCACCAATCCTTGGACATTTTTGTCTAAAGTATGTAAATTCAGATCCACTTCTATCCATTGCTTTAACAAAGTTCTTTATAAGACCAAGCTTTGGGGATAGATACACTTTTTCTGGATCACAAAGTGGTATATTGACAAGATTCTTATTTCCTGGGGTTAGTGACGTTCGCTTTGGCCACTTTTTCTGGGTGTAGTGATTTCTCCGGTCTCTGCTATCACTCTCACAAGGAAAACAAGTGCTTCGTGAAACCAAGTTGAAGTCCAAGCCAAAGAGCAATGACGCTTAAGTCACCACATACATTCCATTTGTATTCTTCGTGCTTGATTTTTTCCAATAGGAGTATCATGTTCGCATGTGTTTCTTTCATATCAGCAGCATGAGTTAGTGGCACTGATGGAAACTTATTGCAATTTTGAAGAAGCACAGCCTTCAAGCTAACTTTAGAATAATCTATAAATAAACGCCACCCCTCTATTTTTTACTTGTGACCAAGTGCTTCCATAAAATAACAAACATCATTCCAAAAAACAAGTCCATCTTCGAAGGAAAGGAAATCCTTAAAGTCACTATGCCTTTCTCTAAAGACACTTATTTTTGTTTCTTTGTGGAGGAGAGTCCAACCTTTCATTCTGGAACCTAACAGCTCATATTGCCTTTTGGATAGTTTAACATCTTGAACAAGAACATTGAGATTTCCTTGAGTGAGTAAATGTGGTTCAGAAGGCGAACAGGAAGCTTGAAAAGGTGGATCAAACCTTACATAATTATAGCTATGCTCTACAGGCCCTTCCTCGTGTTCATCATCACCAAGTGTGGAGTTTATGGAGGCTTTGGCACAGGCAATTGTTCACTATGAGGTACAGGCCTCATGGCAGATGGTAAATTAGGGTATACCACCACAGTGTGCTTTAATTTACAACTGATGCCCGAAATGTTTGTAAGACAAAAGTAACAAACTGTAGCGTGATCTTTTGGTTCCCGCTTAATCATTGGAACAGCAAAACTCATGTGCCGAGAACTCTGACCAATGTACGAGGAGTTTGACGCAAGTGACACAACAAAATATAGGTGCGCAATTTTTATCTTGTTCACCAATCCTGCATCCAAAGTAAGGCTTATAGCACTTCTTAATGAGTGGAGTAAAACAACGTTAACAATTTTTAAATATTACCTCACCACAGATGTAGCAAAAAGAGGCCGGATGTTTGACCCAATGACTAGACATTGATTCTCCTGGTATTCTAAACACTATAAAATGTACAGTAAACTACATAAATAACAGTTTATGATAAAGAAATACATCATTAGATGTGTACAGAACGAGAACTCTGACCACCATCTGGCCAGGAATGCTGACTTAAACAATAAGCAAGCAAACATCTGACTCGTCATGTCCAAAGTAGGGCATTAGCATGGCTTTGAACAACTTGTGGTTGTAAATAGAGGTTTGAAGGGTTTTCCCTAAAGCGGGGAGTTTGTACTGTCAAATTAAACGTGATTGCTAGCCATTTCGGTTGGGAAAGAGTTTCCTTAATGCATGGTATAATCTTAAAGTGGGAATGGCTTTAAAACTGTAAGTAATAGAAAAATTCTGAAACTCGCCCTTTATTTGCTCTAGGACAAAATCTCTGTTGCCAGGGTAATCGAAAATTCTTCTCTTAAAATTCTCACTGGCGGTTTCTAAAGGTTTACTCTTTGCTTTTGGTATATTTTCCACTGGTGAAAGTTCAAATGAACTATTTAGAAAGTCATGAGAGGATGCCCAAATCGGGCCCTTCCTTATTCTTTCGAAAACAATTTTAGAGAAAAAACCCATAAATTATCTGATTAAAACTCATTTTCCCTTTTTAAAATCACTTCCGGCTTCCCATCTCATACACACAAAAGTGGCCGGGATAGAATAATTGACCAAAATAATTAACTTTAAAAACATCGAATGATAAAATGACTATTCTAAAGTACCTTACTATTACAATTTGATGGATGAATACATACCATCTGTCAGATTAATTGTAAATCTCGCAAAAAACCCAGCTGAGGTGTAAATAATAAATAAACATGGTATTATTGTATTTCCTCTTTCTTCCGCTTGAGCAAGATAGTTTATAGAATGAAAGCCAGATATTCTAAGAGTCCAAGAACATAAAATAATATTAATATCCTAATAATTTCAAAACAAACTACTCTACAAATCAGATAGCACTAAAATAATATATAGTGATTGGCCGTCCGTTTATTCAAGAAAGAAGCCTAAGCAAAATCGGAACATAAAAACGCATAGATTGAAACCATGTGAGTATATCACATAAATATTTAACTGGTAAATAAATAATTAATGTCCGTAACTTTATTAGTTGTGTTAACTCAAGAAAACAAAACAAAAATCAAACTAAGCCGTACCATTATCAACGGACTTAAGTATTAGAACGCCTGAGTCAACCATATATTAAATTAACATAACAAGTCTTTTTTTTTTAACAATAATAACACCACACGAGCTCTAGAGGTGTCTAAAAAAAGAGGCATTGAGCTGTCGATTGCACCAAAATCACAAAAGTCGCTTATGCTGGAATCGTCTACAAACCTGATGACTCGGACCAAGAAGGAAGTTAGTTGACCAAGGTAATCTTTAGCCTGGGTACGATTAGTTTTTATTTAATACCTTGATTTCGATGATATTTCAGATAATTTCCCCATATCACTTTGATACATTTTCTTATTCTAAAATACACTTTAAAAATGATTGTTTATTCCATTTATCAAGGCAATGGACTGTTCCTACCCTAAAGCCCTTATCTCTTAACTGTGTTCTAATGATAACGGTTTAGCTTAACGTTGTTCTCGTGACCAATCAATGCTTGTGTTCACACTGATGGATCTATGTTATTGATTGGCCAACATGACTTGTGAGGGGTTTGCTTTATCGTGGCCAAGTGGTTTCCAGGAGGGTTAGGAGATCTTGTGTTAATCCAAGACGAACCACTGGTTACATTCGATGAATTGGGGGAGGAAGGTGACATCTATTGACATTAAGGTAGTACTAATAGCTAGAAGATATACAAAGAGTTTATTTTAATACATAACTACACTCGTACATGTAATTGATAATTATTGTATTAGTTTACTAAATATAAGTTTTATTTTCACTTTTTAATTGTGTTGTAATTTATTTTTACTAACTGAGCCAAACGGTACAACCTTATTTTTTAAGATGTTTAGTAGAAACTTCACTTTACTTGGTACAACAAATACACAGATTTAACTGCTGCATCCTTTCCGACAAGTGACTAGTGAATTAAATATCTTCGAGAAACAAAATTACATTAAATGGTCGAATTTCGTGAAAACACCAGTTACTCGACTCTTGTGAAGGTTGCTAGCTTTGTGAAACAGGGCCCAGGTCGCCATGACAAAGTTGCCTGTCACCCGTCCAACAGTTGTGTGAACATGATTGTGTGACCTAAGCACAGTTTTCCCCTATGACCACGTATTAGTAAAGCTTTGTTGAACAAACTATGCTTGGCTTTGTAGTAGTATGTTGATAACTACAAAATGGCAATAAAGGAGATGAAAGCTTTCTGCACATCCTATCAACAAGCAATGATTTTCATGTGGACACTTACACACTATTTCAAATGCTTTGGGTTCACCTAAACATATTTAATGATTATTACATATTTTGACAATACATGTAATTTTATTAGAGATTACAATAATAAATACAAAATGTGGCAGATCCCTAGACCCAATTACTAAAAGATTATTTTACGTGGTTGGAATGTCAAGCTCATTTATTATCTCATAAATTCAGATACATTTCCTCTAGAGCATTCCTGTATTCCTACCCTATTATCATAATTAGTATATATGTATGCAAATCTAATTGGAAGTGAGAATCAGGGGAAATAAATTAGCATGGAAAAAACATTGTAGGAGCTTTTACATTCGGTTGAACCTATATTTAATGGCTCTTAAAACAAAACAACCCTGTTTTGATTATAAATAACTTGTTGAATATACTCTATTCTTTGTGAATACATCCACAAGAAATATTTAAGCTTTATAAATATCAAGAATGTCTGAATCTGTGCTTTCCATTTTATCAGCAGATGGGCTCGAATGGGCTTAAAAAATTGTGAAGATGTCACTTTCTCATCTTTAACACACACAACTTTATCTGTGTCGTCATTTAGTGATTAATCCACACTCACTTATTCTCAAGGATTGGTGACAAATGATGCCAGTATTGCAATATTTGCACGACATATTGGCGAGTCTCCTTACAGTCGTAACCCAAAGTCACTGTCTCTAGACAGCTGTCGCCTATGATATGATATAGCCATACTTATGGCGTCCTTGCTATGGCGTTTTTGTCGCGGTGACCAAGTCAAAAGTAAGACACTAGCCTACTTTCATTCCATTGAAATATTATCTCAAACAATTATCTTTAGACTTATATGATCTAATTTTCACACTTATAGTTTATTTCGAAAATTTTATTATAGGCTTGCTTTAGTTTTCATCATAATTAATACCGTCAGAATTTTTTTAAGGTGATTATAAAATAAAATCTTTTTATATTGTAACAAGATAGGGCAAAAAAAACCTCAAAATTTAGCTACACTATTGTATGGTAATTTGGTAGATTATTGTTAAATAAAATATGTTTAGTAAATATAATATTGTACATTAGTTTGTGACATCTTAGCTTAAAATTGGCAACAAATTAGTTTACTTAAATGAAACAACATTTAAACGTCATTTTAAAATCGAGGTGCTGGCTTAGTTACGAACTACGTGCTTGGAATTTATTTTGTTGTTTATTTATCTTTATTTGAATTTTATTCTCTTAAATAATTAATCAAGACAAGATAATATATTTAGTTATCTCGACGAAGCTTGATTAAACTGTTAAATTTCTTAATTTAATTGGGATTTTTATCTTAATAAAATAGGGCGTATTCAGAGTCAATTTGAATCTTGTCTCTAAATGTTAATAACATAATTAATTTCAACAAACTATATTTAAATTTATCTTATCCAATTTTATTCGAATTTTATTATCATTAGTTTTCTTTTACAGATGTTTTTTCCCTTCCTTTCTTTCTCTAACCTATTTTACAAAATGGTGGGGTATTTTGAAACTAATAGGAGAGTAGAAGTAGGGGATGGCGATGAATGCTTACATCGGTGTATGTTTAGAGTGTAAACTTTTACCATTCCGACCCTTGAAATTTACATTTTGGAACGTCTGAATTTCACGATACGGTGCTAAAAAAATATCCTGTAAAATAGCAAGGGAAGGCAGAGTGTGTCGTCCATTTCAAGCCACCATGGGAATTCTCATTCCGTGTGTATAAAAGTTATCCCTTCGTTTGTATGTTCTCCATGACCTCTTCACCGAGCCTCCACAACCCTCCTCCATTTCTACACCTCACTACATCTGTCTGGGACTATGAATCTATTCTGCCAACACATGGAGGGCTTCCTTTCCTTACCGTCAAATGGCAGACTCAGAACTATCTTGATCTCTTTTGAAAGGTCGTTTGGAATACCACATCAAGTGGGCTCCTTTTACTCCATTGCATTATGTGACTCGCGTGGAGGTTTACTTTAATATCACTTTATTTTAGAGGGAAATATTGTATTGGAAGATTTTGGTGGCAAGTGACAGCATCAGATCACATGGATTGACGTATTAAAACATGAAAGTTGATTTAGTTACCTTTATTAGCCATCAAATAAGGCTTTTCCTATGAAATTTTGACTTTAGTTAAAGGTGTATTTATGATAACACGGACGGGTAGAAAAAAAATTATAGAAAGAAAATTTATATTATGATTTATATTGTATCTGAACCTTTACAACCTAAGCTATATTGTAATAATATACACCTGATTTAGGACCGAATGGTCTAAGGCGTAACTCTCACGTTAGACTGGCTCAGGGCTGTAGTTAGAGTTGTTTGCATCTAGGGCCGCCTCATCCCACTGGGGTTGGAGACGGTGTCAGGTTTTGTTTTATACCTGTTTCAGATATAATACATTATATAAATTATAAAAATATTGTTAATATTAACCAGCCTATTGTTAGTTGCAATGATTTTGGGCCAGTATATAATTTGCTAATTTTATTAAATTGTAACAAAATGTTAATTCTATTCATAATTTAATATTTTTTACTAAAATAACTTATCTTATATAGATAATTCTATTTAATATCGTGTAGTGATTATATGAGCTTCAATATAATAATAATAATAATAATAATAATAATAATTAAAAATATTGGCCACATAGCGAATCACAGAAAATGTACATTAATGGACACATTAAAATAAAATAAATTTGTAAAGTAAAATATCTAAATAAACAAACAATAGGGATGGAGGGAAAAACAAACAAATCAGTACACACAACCATACCACACACATTCACATGTCATTCTACCACGCATAACATGTATGTTGAGATAGCAAGTAATTTAAAAAGAAAACAATACTGATATTAATTATTTAGTGAATATCTATTAAATAAATCTAATACATCTTAACAAGATTTATAAAAACAACATTTTTACTTCAC
>CABFWB010006033.1:0-12761 GCA_902151455.1 Timema bartmani
ATCACCCAACCATTGCACATTAGCGTAAGTGCGTATAACCCGAACGGGTAGTAAGACGCGGTGCTAATAATAATAATAATTTAGGAAGAAAACCCGCCTTATTGCTCGTTGACACTGATAAGTCAATATGATATCAACGTAAGCATATACAGAGTGTACCATAACATGCGGGACCCGCTTCAACAGTAGACAGGAGACACAAAAACAATGGAAGAAGTTTATATAAACTTGTGTCCCATTTGACCTTGTTTCCGAGCTATTTTCATGTTGGTACTCCAGTAATATGGAGCTCTTTAACATTGGAGGAAGTGTTCAAAATTACCACCTTTAGCCTAAATGCAAGCCTGCAGTCGTCATGTCGTAGACTGCTTCACTCTTTCAAAAATACCAAATGTTTGGAATAACTCACAGAACATACATAGTTAGCAGGTTGAGAGATATACAGTATGGTATAAAAACAGTCTCCACTTGGCTGTAGCTTGGAAACAAGGTCAAATGGGGCAAATTTTTGTATTTTATACTTTTCGTTGATAAACTAAGTTAAATCTAGAACGGACACAACATCTAGCCCCCGGCCGTTAATTCATCACTGTGAAAGGGGAAAACCACATTTCACCAATGATGACATTTTTCGGCAATGCCTGGACCCATATCTCAGCAGACAAACACGCTACCAGCTTAGCTAAGGTGTCTGACAGAGAGAAAGAGCGAAAACCATTTAATTTCCTGATCACTATACTGTATATATCTTTATACACTAAAACAGTTATGTCGACACCGTTTTGTATTGTGGCAACATTTGACCAATGGGCTCTAAGTTATTTATTTCCTTACAGCTTAAAAATAAGTGAATATATCTTAATTTAAAAAAATATTAAGTGTAGAGGAAATTATATTTTAAGCTATTTCCTAAAATCTATAGTTGAGTAAAAAAAGAAAGAATCGAAATACAACTGAATGAAATACACAATTTTGTCCTTATAAATATAAAACATAGTTTTTATATAAGTTAAAATTTAGGTAAAATACAGTTAAAATAATATACATTATTTGCAACCTCTATTTTTACAGGTGAATACTTTAGAGCTGTCCAACAACTCGATTGCTTTTTTGCCTGCCAACCTGGAGGAGTACTCAAGTTTAGAGGGCCTTTTCTTGTCAAAAAATAGAATCCAGGCAATCAGCAAAACTACATTCTTTGGATTATTAAACCTTCAACTTCTAGACCTCTCAGAAAACCAAATTTCAGACATCAGCCAAATAAATGCCAACACATTTATTGAATCCAACACTCAACTACGTGTACTAAGCTTATCGAAAAACCCAATTGCCAATCTCGGGACAGAAACAAATTCCTTTAATTCCATTTTAACAAGTGTATCTTTAGAAAAACTGGATGTGAGCCACTGTAAAATAAATAGTATTAGTGGAACTTTAGTTTTGAGTCGTCTACCAAACCTTAAATTCCTTGATTTATCATTTAATCCAATCAAATGGATAAGAGATTTTGGGTCCGTTTCATTACAGAGCCTTGATTTGAGTTATTGTGAGCTTGACTACTTATCCACCAACACTTTAACAGAATTACCATCCCTTAAAAATTTGTCACTCAATGGAAATACCGCACTAGCTATTCCGAGACTTATTTCCACAAATCTAACACACTTTGAGGCGGCATATTGCAGTTTGACTAGACCAGCATTGCAAAATTTACGAAGTCTAGTCTATGCTAATCTTCGCGGTAACAAAATTGGATCTTTAGCTGAGAATGAGTTCGATAACAATAGATATCTAAAAATCTTAGACCTTTCAGAAAACAGTATTGCAACTATTTACTCCACAACGTTTAAAGGCGCTGAATATTTAGAAAACTTAAACTTGGCACGTAATTCAATAGGAAATGAACTTCCTCCAGAAATATTTTCTGAAAATAAATATTTGAAACATTTGAATTTGTCAAGCAATAAGATTACAAGTATGAATAATCTAAAGAATCCTTCTCTGAAATACTTAGATTTGAGTCGGTGTAAGATAAAGGAGCTAAATAAAGATACTTTCTTACCTTTGCCATGGCTAATGACTCTTCGATTATCCGAAAATCAATTAGAAGATATCCCCGATGACATTTTTTCTTTATCCATCTTCAATTTAGATTTAAGCTACTGTCGATTAAGTACAATACGTAATGGAACATTCAGGGGTTTGTCACAGTTAGTAAGATTAGACTTAACCGGAAATAGATTTACCGACCCAATTAAAGTCTATGTACTGCAGAACTTGACACGTTTATCAGGCATTTGGATAGGGGATAATCCTTGGAGATGTGATTGTAAGTCAGCAGAGTTAAAAAATCTCTGGCTCTATTTAAATGAGCCTTATCAAATCTTGAAATCAAGACCGGACGAAGTCAGATGTCAATCTCCCGAGTCTGTTAGCGGAAGTAAATGGGAATCAGCCTGTTATAACGACTGGTACCCAATCAAGAACATACAACGCTCTGTTTTCGATCATTATGGAGTGATCGTATTGGTTTCAATATTCAGTATAGCGGCATTGCTGCTTGTGGTTTTAACAATCAGGAAAGGAATCGTCTCACGTAAGAAACGTATGGATGACATGGATAGGCAAAGCAGGGAAGCAAGACTAATGCAAGAAAGATTAAGAAGACAGCATCAAGAAAGTTTGGAATATCAGTCAGACGATAATATTTCACTAGATATACGAGAATATATGGATGAAAGAAGGCCACGTCAAGTTAGTCAACCTCCAACTTATGAAGAAGCCGTTTTACTTCCCCGTTTAAGAGCCTCGCAAGAGGAATTGGAAACTAGCAGTGCAGTGGTCGCAGAAACAAGGACTATCGATGAACAACCTAATCGTTCAAGACGTTCGAGTGTTAGCAGCTCAAGAAGTGCTGTCAGTAATCAAAGTTCTTCTTTAAGTGGGGTTTCCCCAAGTGGCTCGGAGAGTGATCCAGTTACGGGTGACTCAGAACAACAAAGGAACACTGAAAGACCAGCGAAAAAAACTTATATCAAACCAGATACAAGCACTTAGCAAAATGTGAGCCTATGAACCTAGCTTCATTATTAAAAAAATTTGGTTTATGTTGCTAATAGTAAGATTAATGTGTATATAAGAATGTATGTCTCATTGGCCTTGAACTTGAACGCACTAGAACTTTGGAGGTCTTAAATTGGTATAAGATTAGTTATCACTAATCGATCATAAAACCTCTTTTTTCACCAACAAACACTTGCGAGGAATTATAAAGTGAAATTATAGAATAAAGGGACATTTTTTGCTCAATTTAGTATGGGCGTGCTTAAAACAATTGTATTTATGCAGCTTAATATAATTTACTATACAGGTTATACAGGCTGGCCCACGGAAAAGTAGCCCACTTCCTATATCCAGCAGGAACCTCACTCTGAATTGTTGGAGGAGGTCAATCCCCTTGCAACCATATTGTTACATGAAGAATGAACAAGTGAACTGCTTGTCTAAAGCACAAACTTGGGTGGAAGGGGATTGACCTCCTCCAATTCAGAGTGAGGCGCCTGCTGGATATAGGAGGTGGGCTACTTTTCCGTGGGTCACCCTGTAGATTAAAAGTTTGTTGTTTCAACGAATGTGGAAAGCTGAAAATGATTTTTGAATTGAAAGTAATGTTTCGTTTGTGTGATAAAAATAAATAGTATTGTTTTGATATATTTGGGTCGTTTTATTTGTAATTTATTGATTTTAAAATAAACCCAATTTTTAATTGTTTTAAATTATACCATTAGTTTTAAATACCAGACTTACTAAATTTAAGACATGTAAATACATTGCTGTAGTAAAATAGATTTATATTGTAAATAAGACTATTAATCTTTTTTATATTGGGAATATAATGTTGGTAGTGATATGTAAAATTATCCATTATAGAATATGCAATTTTAATATAATATTTTGCTAAACATTAATGAAAATACTGGAACTACATGTAGATGGTCTAAAATTTTGATACAAAAAACAAACACATTAAAAAAACCAGGCCATGCCTTACCATAGTTTATTTATCCCTGAATAGAAGGTTCAGTAATAATTTAGAAATGAATCATGGTTACGATAAAAAAAAATACTTTAAGTGTTCCGAATCGTGTTGAATAATGTTGAAAACTAAGTCATTAAACACATTTTAATATTTCGAAATAATATTAGTAGACATTTTGAAAAAGTGCATTTGGTGTTGATCAAATATATACTCTGTATACGAAAAAAGCTATTCATGTATACGAAGAATAGTATTAAATAGTAATAGTTTGATTTAAATAAATTGACTATCAAACCATATTCAAAGGACTTTATAAAAATACAAATAAGGCTAAATTCATTAGTATCTGTCCTTCGATAAGAAGAGGGAAGTGAAGCCAATGTTAAAATGTATTCTTGAGTAGCCTACACTCTTTGTCCTACCATTGCACCCTCTTTAATAATTTATTTAGGCCCATATAGCTGATCATGACATCGGAAGTTCCTTAATTATCCCTTACCTACTGCTGTAGCGTTATATAAAAAGGTTTTATTTTGATACGAAAATAAAGTTTAAACATTTCCTCGGTTTTAAGCATATTTTAACAAGTAAATCTTACCTAAATAATTTTTACGGATCATTCTCAAACAATGGGAATATTAACTTGATATTGAATTGAATTAGCTTACAGGTACTTAATAAAAGTCAACGCATATTGGTAACTCCAAACAAAAATGTAGAACATGATTACTGCCTCTGTCTGTGGAGATACTTCTTAAGACAATCGACCTAGTTATTTAATTTCTACATTATTTTCACCCCTTCGCTCTATCTTAAATACGGTAATCATACCAATTAAACTAATTATAAGTAACCTATTTAATTTTTATTTTAACTTTTATTTTAAAACTAAACATTTATATTTTGAAAGAATGTCCATAATTTTCAGAAAGAAACAAAGATAAGTCCCTTTTTGCGATTGAGTTTTATTCACTGCCATGTAGATATGGCTTCAAGTCCAGAATGGAATTAATGTTTCGATATTAGCTGTAATTAGGGTGTTTAGTTCGATGACAATTTAATTTGAGTGCCACAATAATTTAATAGTTTATAGAATCAAGTTAATGTTATCGATTACACAGTAAGTTGAATGGTTTCAAGGATAGAGTTTAGACAGGCACTTCACTAGGTGTATAGTGTAGACAGTTCCTACTAGAGTGCACTAATGGCGCTTGCTTGAATCAAGGACAGCCTTATAGGTGCTGTCACGCATAAAAATGTTTAGCAGCCATTTTGTTTCATTTCAATCCAAAAAACATTTAGCATTAATAACTTTTTTTTTATGATCCTGCTGTAAAAAATAGAACATAATATCTAGATACATATTTATTTTATATTGCATTGTTTCAGTTATGTGTTTAAATTTATTTAATTGAGAAACAACGTTCTTGCTTTATAACTTTTTAAACACACACATTTAATGAAGATGATTAAACTCATGATTCTGATCATCTTAAGATAGTAGATTTGAGGAATACCACACCATGCACTAATATATTGTTTGGGTAGCTGCTGGTGCTAGATTTGACCAAACAAAAGATAATGTAGAAGTTTTAATATTAACTTTTCTCTTAGCAAGGGCAATACGTGGTCCTCCTATTGTAGTTATTGGCTATGACCAGTGGCGCACCCACGGGGGTGGGCTAAGGGGGATCAAGCCCCCAACTCAAAGAATAAATAAAGGAAAAAAAGAGAAATAATGCGAAGAACACCTTTATTAAATCACTGACGTGCCTGTGTCATATAATTTTGGAACGTGATATTTGACACAATTTATAAATAGGCCCAAATGTAAATGGGCTCTTTACAACATCCTATAATTTTTAAAAAACCTGAAATTTTTGAGAATGTTCAAAGTTCTGTAACTCTTATTTGGAGCACCCACGCCCACCGGTCAATCATCGGTCCATGCTTTTCAAACACTACAGGTAACAATCACGTAGCGCTTTCCGATATTGGCTTTAGATGTTTCAAGAGATTTCTTGGTCTCCTTATAAATGATCGCTGTGTCATAGGGCGACCTGGGTGGGTGGGGTGATCTGGGAAAGGACTAGTTGAAATATTAAATTTGTTGGTGATGTGTTATTATAATTTGTTCTTTATTTAGAAAAATGCGGGTGTCAGCACAAACACTCATCAATACTCTGTTTAAAAAAATTTTTCGCTAGCTTTTGTATTTTTAAATGTAACTACTTCCTAAGTAATTTCAAATAGCCCCCCCACCCCAACCATAAACCTGGGTGCGCCACTGGCTATGACAAAAACCCTCTGGCCGTGTTAAACTCTTTTTCCTAATCTGGTGAAAATGTTTTGTTTCTCAGAGGATCACACATTGGCAAGGTAAACATCAAAGTGTATTTAAATATGTTGACTCTAAACGATCAAAATAAATAGATCCATCAATTATTGTGTAAATACTGTGCTAGCAAAATTATATGCAATTTTGGGATAACATAATATATACTGAATAATGCTTTCTTTTGACTGTGCATGAAGCGGTATTTAAATATTCTTTGTTTTTGATGAATAAGTTAGACTTTTCCTATCCCTTTATATGGCAACAATTACATTTGAAATTAGATTAAGCAATCCTATCCCTAGCAAACAACTTATAAGCAATGTAACCTTGTTACAACATGTAAAGAAAAGGATTGTTTGGCTCACCGGTTCTGCCCCCATTTGGCTCGTCTCGACAAGGCTCCACACAACAAACACATCACGGCATGACTCGTATCTGACTGAACTGAGGGACCATGGTTTGCTGCCCGCCTCTGATTGTGCCTAACCTGAAGAAACAACAAGAGACAGTTGACTTGCGCAGATTTGTTGCGCACCGACGAGTGTGTTGTGAAAGTAACGGATCTATTGTGCGGCGCGCGTTTTGAACTAAGCCGAGACTGAGTGAGCAAGTTCCAGAACAGTGCTACCCCCCTTACCCCTCTACCCATCCTTGCTTCCCGCGCTTTGAGAGCACGTGACTCCTATCGTGTGTATATAATTGCTGCAGGCCTCTGTAGTGCCAGTACACATTTCGCTACAATCTCTAGATGAGACACTTTGGTCTTTGATAGGTTTAGTTTTGTTTTCTTCTAAATTCTGTTTGGCACTAATGATTCAAAATTACTGTTTAGCGATGTTATGCTAAAATTCAATCTTTATTTATTTTTGTTGGGTCTGCTGGGTTTTGAATAGAGACCATGGTACAACGTATTACCGTTTCACGGTTGGACCCAAAACATTTATCAGATAGGGTAACTTTTTATCCGCTTCACGGATGGGTTTGCATTTTAAAGCACCGACATTATAAGTTCAGTATTCTATTAGACTATATCATTTTGGTAATCTTGTGTTTAATGATTATGTCACGTGTAATTAATGAGAAGATAGTTTATTGGAGGTTAATACTTTGTTAGTTAAACCAGGGGCCGCGAGCCCGCGTACCTATTCTGCTAACTTTGTTCATATATTAGGTTATTCAACTATAGTAAATGTTTCTATAATAGATCTTTATTGTACATTTCTATGGCGCCCAGTAATGGCTGTTAAGATAATCTTTTATCTGGAATACATTGTTTATTACTCTACTAAATTGAGAGTCACCGATGGCGACGGACTAATGTCCTTATGTTATTACCAGAGTCTATGGGTTACTATTGCTATCTTTCGTTGTTATTACTACCTCTATCAGATTTGTACGGAGGTCAATTTAACCGTAAATTTGTTGGAATTGTTTGGTCAGGCCCTTTTGAGCTTGGGGTCGTGGCCCGGATCTTTTATTATGTTATTTTGTTTTGGCCATTGTGTATGGATTCTGCGTCTAACGCTAGGCATTTTGTCATTTTGTTGAATAAAAAATAAAACTCTTGTAACCAACCTGACTGTTATTTATGGGTATAAGAGTACACAAAAGGGGGGTTACAGCAACTTTCAGAGCATTTATCTTTTCATAATTTCTGAAGATGGGATCTCAAAATAAGGCAATCATTGAAGCTATTACAACTTTTAAATTTTCAGTCATCAGTAAATTAGTCTTAAATTTATTTTCAACCAAAGAAACAATTATACATTGTTATTTATCAGATATAAATTTTGAAAATAAATGTTTATATATATTTTTAATAAAATCAAATTCCCAAAAATAACTCTTATAAATATCTGCCCTTAATTTTAGAGCTAGAATTAAAATCATGTTTCAAGACTGAGGAATGACCACAAAATATCTAAGTATCATGTTTGATTGAAATCCACAAAACCTTTTTGGCTGTAGCATTAGGTATAAACAGATAATTTGGTATATACAGAATTGTTAGACCCACTTTTTTGAGTACGGGGGAACGTAAAACCTAAAGACACATCATAGTATCTAGGTTGACAATTTTCACGATTAAGACAATAAATAAGTAGGAAGAGTAAATTAAAAGGTTTTATTTATGACATTTTTTATTTTATTTTGGTGGCTGATTAAAATGTTTTGGAATATAACAATTTGAATTTACATATCTCAACTTATGCCTTAAAACTGATATTTGACATTTTAAAAAATATATCTTATTTGCAGGGATTATTAGAAACCGGCCTACAACTTCGAAAAGAAAACATTCCAGTATGTACACTTATTCAGTATGTTGACCAAATACCAACAACGAATTCCCGGGAAAGCGGTTACAATACTTTTCACTCTCACCAGGGTATGATTAATACTATGTGGTAACTTTACTACCTTTGCTAACCTAATTAAACGGTACTTTGAAAATTCTAGGCAACAGTGCTGCTCCTAATGGTCATCCGCACGACTAAAGAACACCGTTCACTCTCTCCTAAGTTTAAGATGACGACAAAGACTCTACGTTAATAGAATAACAGCTTCGGCAGTCTGGAGCAATGTAATCCGATTAGAATGCTCGGCCCCCCCACCACTCCTCAAACTATGGCTATGTTCCATGTCATTACTTTAGAGACAAATTTGGTCTAGTTAATAAGTTAACACACAATTAGATGCAAGTTGACTCGATACATCATGGTGTGATATACTAACTTATTTATTCAACGCGATCTTTTATTTATAATAGATAGATATATTATTTTCATCACATCACACTGGCATCCTATTTATTATTTCTGTTGTCAACATCCCTTTTTATCAACTAAGACAAAGCCTACAGCAATGAATAAGGTATCAGTGGAGAGGATTTTTTACCGACTTCTGACATAGCATACTCAGTTGACGTTAAAACACACTATTTGTTTAAATTTATGTTAAAAGAAAAATCTAACAATATTTTTGTATCAATTACCAAAAATAAACTCTTTGCTATTTTGTGTATACACTTCGCTGACTATTTAATTTCAACAACCCAACAAAAGACTAAATCTTTTTTTGGGGAGAGAGGGGGGGTATTGAATGTGTGAAAGTTTCACAAGGGTTTACTGGTATATATATTAATTACTCTAACAGGGAAGGGATAAGGAAGGTGTAATTTTAAGGTAAATGGACCTGCATCAGCGTGCAGGGATATTGGGTAAATATTATTTAAGAAAAAAAATCCTCATTACCAGTAACGTGTCGTGAAGTGTTGCCAGGATAAGCGGATTTAGTTCAAATTGTGCCTATGAATTATTATCACTCAGTACAACATTAATTGACCAGGTATCACCAGAAATACATTTCAATGTAGAGGATAGCCTGTGTATGAATGGTCAAATGGAGAATCAGTGGGTGAGAACATAGCTAAGGTACAAATATAATAAGCTCTGCTTACCCTGGCAACACTCCACGCCACGCTCAGTACACCCTGCCAGGATTCGAATTCTTATCACCCCATCATAGGCACACCATACCAAATGAGAATAACATTTATACCGCGTGTCCACCAGCATGGCGTAGTCCTACTCTTTGCAATAGATCTAAGTTTGTAAAGTTCTTCCATGTTTTTAGGTATCTAACCTCATCTTTAACAAAATACAAACGTTATTGAATGTACAATGTGAAATACCAACATTAAAAATCATACTAGTTAAGAATAAAAGGAATGGATAAACCTAAATAAAGAAGAACTTCATGGTTTGTATGTATCTCCAAACATATTAAGGATAATCCAGGCGCACAGGATGAGGTGGGGTAGTAAGATGGCACGCGTGGGTGATGACAGTCGTGTCTACAACATTTTAGTTGGAGAGCCTGAAGATACAATATCCTTGGTAGGTAAAGATGTCGATGGGAGGATAATATAAAAATGCATTTGAAGGAAGTTGTGGTGTCAGATTAGGGATTGGATGGAGGTGTCTCAGGATAGGGTTGAATGACAAACTTACGTTCTGGTGGCCTTGAACACTCGAGTTATTTATTAATGCCAGAGAGTTAGCAAGTCAAAAAGACTAGACCTAGATGAAGTTGCCCAGTTACGATATAGATACAATTTTACATAGCTAAACTTAAAAATTAAAAACTAAGAAGAAAAGAGTTTTACATCTAAGAAATTATTAAAATAATCTTACTATTTTTCTTCCTGTACTGTACATTCAACAATTTTTTTTAATGTTCTAAGTTTTTAACGGCTAATCATTGGCTGATCTTGAAATCAGAATAATTGAAAAAGGTACATTTTGAGGAAGGGAAGGTACGACTTAAATATCATAGAAATTCGACAATTCAAGCTCATCTATTATCTCATCAAAATTAATTTATATAAAATACAATCCATTAGGTATTTTCTAGTTGAATGGTTACACACATTTTTTAAACTAAGAGTTTTGGTACATTTGATAGTGTTTTATTTAAAAAAAATTACGCTACTGATTTCCTTTTCCTTATTTGTAGCCTATACTCACTAATTTAACAAGGTATAATTACGTAGTTGAAAATCAAACAAATTAACTCAAACTTATCTGAAGAGATTGTGGAAAATTCACATTGAATATACACAATCTATAAAAACAATTAAATGCACTCGACTGAGACTCGATCTCAATAATTATCTCTAAGATCCGAGTTTAACAAGTCATTTGAACGCTCAATCACCGAGTTGAGCTGATGTCGATTTTATTTACCATTACATTTTTTTTTATGCGATACAATTTCATAAGAGTTCATTCCATTTGAATGGTTTAATTCCTCTAACATTTGATGAAATCTTTCTATCTTATGATAAAAATTATTATAAAATAATAATTTATTATTGTAATAAGCAGGGCCCAGATTTTGATGACATCTTATATTTTTATTTCATCACATTATAGACAGTGCTCATGTGTAGACTATAATATACATTCTGTTCATCCTCTGGTTGTGGAAACTTGTTTTATAGGTCATTCTTTAGTTACTTTAGATATTTAGGTAATATTTGATATTGATTCATTTTGGAGTAATATTTAGGCAGTATGTGGAACAATTATATTTGAGATATTATTAATATTTTATAAATTAATAAATAATCAAACATAATTATTTTCACCACTCAGTTGTCAGAAAGAAAAGATAATGCAGTCAATTAACTTAGTATTCCCTTTGCTTTTTTGGTTGTAGAATACCCATTCCTGGTGAAATTGCATTTAAGATTGAGAGAGTTGCGTTTGGAGGGGGTAGCTATTAATTCTGGAGCTGACATTTATAAATACATATTATATTTAGCAGGATGCATGAGTTGGTTAATACCTTTTTATTGCATATATTTACTTTTAATTTACACTTGTCAATCTCGTGTTGTTGGATTAATCGTATGGATTCATTACAAGCTTTTGTTCATATTATTTGTAGGTAATTTTTTGTTGGGATTTTTTAGGTCATCATAGTAAGGGACATGGTTGTAAGAAATATTGTCAACCTATTATTTAAGAAACATACTTTTTTTTAAAATAGAACAATAACTGGTAACATAATTTGGTTAATTCGTAGCCATTTATACGGCTTTATGAACGCTAGACTTGAAGGTGCTTTACTTGCATTGATTTTTATTAAATTTTCACGTAAGCTCTTATCTTCATCACTTGAAACTTTATGAAAGCCTTCCCTTTCCCCCCTTATTTCTCTCTCCCACCCCTATTAAAACCTCTACTCAAAGAGCGAGTTCTACCACAACCATGCCTTAAGTCACCAAAAGGTCCTTTAACATAACTTCATTGGTTAGTAGAAGAGGAGTCACAACTCACTGCCAAGAAAAAGAAATCATACCCTGAGCTTTGCTTTCATGAAATGGTGGGTCGCCTAATGTTGATCGTCTTACTACTCAAACAAACAGGCACCTTTACACCCCCTCCTACCCCCACACTCTCACCCCCTACATCCCTCCCACCCTTACATCCCGTTTGCAAAACTTTCACGGACGTTGATGGCGTCTAATGAACAGTTGCCCTTACATACATAGTCTAAATTGGAGGTCCATCAAGAAGTGCAATTACCACTAATAGGAGAGAAGTGCTGGGAATGGGGTGAACAGCGGGTGGAGGGGGGGAGCTAACAAATATCAGCCAGGTACCGGGTACATTCCGTTCACCCTGAAAGGTAGCAGTCTTAGGGGCCATACATGTATCACGTAACGCGATTTTAGGCCTTTTTTGACCCCCCTCCCCATATATCACGCTCCGTAACGCTTTGGTAACACCCCTCCCCCTTAAGCTACGTAACGCTTTAAGTTTAAATTATAAAAAAGCACCATTTCCTCATGTCAATTTCAAATGGCTTTTTTTT
>CABFWB010006033.1:14379-24900 GCA_902151455.1 Timema bartmani
GATAAATAGAATTAGCATTTTGTCTTATTTAAGGTGATTGACCCTTTTCAGATGGCGTGGAAATGCAGAGCCATGGGAACAAAAGGTTATCTTCAAGAATTGTTATTGTTTAGCAATTTTATTTTCGGAAACGGTTTGTTCAAGAATATAAGCATGTTGATTAATCTATACTTTTTACATACAAACCTCCTCAATAATTTTAAAAGTGATCAAATATCGATAAAATTGGCATTTTTCAATAGAAAACGGCCGGCTTCATAACAAAAGATAAGAAAATGTAACAATTAATAAACATCGCTAAATTATCTTAGAAGGGGTGTTGAAAATATTAATATAAAAATTTCACTCATTCTCGAGAAAACTGATATTTCCAAACATGAGTTTTCCGCTAGACCTGTCTGGTAAGTAGCGCCATCCACGGTTTCCGTGAGCCATTTGTTCTTGTTGGCGCGGAAGGATACTTTGGTCGGTTGTGAGGCCACGCCACGCCTTTCACCCTCCCGCCACCCACAAAATAGGTTTTAGACTTGCACTAGACAGGGCCAAGGGCGTTAAGGACGTTGCCTACCTGTGACGTCATGGCAGATCACGATAGTATTTCCTTTGTAAGTGAATTTACTTTTATTCAGGTAGTTTTAAAGATATAACGTTGAAACAGAAACCATAAATTCTTAAATAATTCTTAAAATAGTCCTACAGTGCTACAACATTATTTTTGTCTCAACATATTTTTTATAAATCTTCTACAACTTAGTGTGTTTGTCATAGTCATGAAAATGTCCTGTAGGAGTCTTCCTGCCAGGATGTACATTAAAAAAGTCCGTGGTAGTGAATGTCTATCTAGAATAGGAAGCATGGAAAAGGAAATTTTAAAAAGTCAAGGTTTTCAAGATGCAAATAGTATAGTGAGTGTGTAAACTCGTCATAGTAAGAGGGGGAGTATTATTAGCTAATAAACAGGAGGCCTTGCAGGGTGAACTGCTCATTTTCTTCCCTCTCTTTCTATTTCATACATTGGTGTCTAAATGTGATACTGCTTAGGTGCGTCAAGTTAATATTCAATTCACTTTGCAAATAGCTTTGAAATCAACAAGTATACAACGTCGTTGAAGGAAGAATAACCACAATAAAACAAGAGATTGACAACTTTGTTACCCAATAGTAGCCATGCAGTTTCAATGTATATGGGCTTTGTATTTAGGCCCAAGTGACCAGTGGCATAAGTGACTAAAGGAATAATCTGTCTATTAACCTATTAATTAATCTGAAGATTAAACTTGTGATTAATCCGATTACGGATCAATTACACATGTTGAGAGAGTCTTTGGTCGAACCTCACTCTTGTGTCATGATAGTGAAAGGAAAGGACGGGTTGGTGGACGTCTCTGGAGGTTACTGTTAGTGCTGGGAATCCCCCTTACACTCTGTGCAGATCCCTGGAGGAATGTGGGGTGAAGGGTGGGGGGGAAAGAGAGGGATCTGATTTAGTAGCACAGTTTTTAATTTATTAATGAGATATTAATATTTACTAGGAAAACCAACGCGATATCGCGCTGAGGAAAACAAAATTAATAGTAAATTAAATATTTAATGAGTAATCATGAGCCAATAAGTGAATATTACAGTTACATCAAGATTTGTTTTCTTAGCACCGCGTCTTACTACCCGTTCGGGTTATACACTCATATACTAATTACGCTGGTGGTTTTAGGGATTAGGGAAAGTTTTATTTAGAGGAAGTGTATCTACATTTGCGTGGAAGGAGAGTGGGAAACAATTTTGTATAAAAATATCATTACAGCCGACCGAGATTCGAACCTTGATCTCCTCGCCATCGGCAGTCTAGTCTACTGCGAGAGTAGCGCGTTAGACCATCTGAAGACCGAAGAGAGTAATTATAATAGGGGAAGTTTGATAATTGTGTCTGTGTGAGTCCATAGGCGAGTTTTCGCCATTGACTTGGTTACGTCTTGGTATCGAGTGTTTTTGACCAAGTTGAAGCGCGAAAACGAGTTTGATTTATTTTTCGTAAACAAAAATGGCGGTTGGGGTGGAGTAAATCTGACAGCTGGTAGGTAAATTTATGTAAACCTGCATGCAGGCTACTGCAAAACGACAGAGAATGAACTATTTAATTTTAATCTTAGTTATATTTGTGCTTATTTAGGCTAGTTATAATATCTACACATCATATCAAGCTAAACATATCTTCCCAAAAATAACCTACAGAAAACAAAGTATGTATGTAAAAGTAAATAAGACTAGGTCATATAATAATATTAACTTTCTTTTATCCATAACTAAACAGTTTTTAAGTAGGTACCTACTTACTGTCATGTATTTCTAGCTAGTAATTACTGTCCATTTTAATTTATATACTGCATAACTTAAAATCAATTGATTAAGAAGTTATACTCGTTTAAATCGATCATGAGGAGTGAATCTGTTTTGAAATTGGTGCGCTAATTTTCTGCTAGTTGGTCGTAACCATATTGTTTAGTCTGGTTCAAGGAAAGCGTTACCAAACCGAGCTATGGTATCGTCTTGTTCGTAAACATTTCGTTAACATCGATACCAGGTCAACCGCTAAAACGCTGTGGTCGTAAACATCGATACCAGGTCAGCAGCAAAAACTCGCCTCATGTTATTGTCATCATAAATGTACAAACATACGTAGATCACGTTGTTGATCTTGTGGCCTATCTCTCATTACTTGATACATTTTCTTATATGCTCGACCAAACGCATTATATTGAATAGTTTCTGTCAATTGAGTCAAGAGTTGTTCATTGCAATTTGAGATGGCTGCCTCGTTCATTTGATGTCGGTCTTCGGTCTGGACATTGCACAGATAAGGCCAGTTTCATAGATTAAATAAACCTAAAGTGTGGTGATATACTAAATACAAGACAACTACCTAGACCAAAATGGAATGTAGCAGTTTCATAGTCAGACTTAGTATGTCTCAAGTGTGCTGCTATACTAAATACAAGACAACTACCTAGACCAGACTGGAATGGGACAGTTTCATAGTCAGACTTAGTACGTCTCAAGTGTGGTGCTATACTAAATACAAGACAACTACCTAGACCAGAATGGAATGGGACAGTTTCATTGTCAGACTTAGTACGTCTCAAGTGTGGTGCTATATTAATACAAGACAACTATCTAGACCAGAATGGAATGGGCCAGTTTCATATGCAAAATCACCCTCAGTAGACCCGACCAGGACCGTTTCTCCAAAGGCCACTCTAAAACACGATAATGACGCCTTATACTGATTTTCATCTCACCTTAGCACCCGTTCCAGCTATAATCATGCACATTAATTACGGTAGTCAAGTAGGGCTAAGTAAGGTAGAATTGAGTGAGGCCGTACCCCTATTTAAGTGTGAAACAATTTTAGAAATTAAAAAAAACAAATATTCATCCAGCCGTGAAACAAAACACCAACAATTTCCCATCGCTGGAAATTAACACTAGATGATCTAGAAATTTAGACCGAATGCTCATCCAAGCGAATAATAATAATACTAGTAATAATAATAATAATTAATAATAATAATAATAAATAATAATAATAAATAATAATAATAAATAATAATAATAAATAATAATAATAAATAATAATAATGATAAAAAATAATGATAAAAAATAATAATAAAAAATAATAGTAATAATAATAGTAATAATAATAATAATAATAATAATAATAATAATAATAATAATAAAAAATAATAATCAATCATCCATTGCTTATCTAGGATTTAAAAGAAAATTACATAATTAATTTTTGGATACAATCCCGAAGTACGTAAAGGTATATCTTTGGGTCTTGCAGTTAAATATTTCAAAAATAAAAATTATAATAATAAAATAATTAAAAAACAAAAAGTTTTACAAATATCATAACATTTCCTCTCAAAAATATTTATATAGTATTAAGATCCTTCTCTCCATATTATTATTATTATTATTACTATTATTACTATTATTATTATTCTGTAAACTTCAGCTTCAATGCTATATATTTTTGTCATTCTATTTGTGACCCAGTCAAATATATTTTAGTTTCGTTCAATCGCCTTATTTTTTTTTTCTGTTGAAGATACAAAATATCCAAGACGAGTATACCTCTACGGTAAGACATGGCACAATAAAAAAAATCCGATTTATAAATGATGCAGAAAATCTATACTGACCATTTTGCTAAATCTATGTATGCGCCTGTGTGTCCTTATTTTTTTCAAGTTGATCTCTTTTTTATTATTATTATTTTTGCTTGGTATTGGGATTTTTGTCCAGTATTATATATACTCTAGCCTATTTTTTTCCTTCTGTCATTTAATTCTCTTTAGGCTTACAAAAGTTATACTCTTTTCTTCCTAAGTTTTTTGACCGGACTCACGACGGATACTTGTTAGGCTTATCCCTTGGAGAACGTTGAAAACTCGATGAAAGAAAAAAAAAGAAAAAAAAGGTAGATGATGGATTGAAAAATAAGAGATGTGTTTTTGTTTTTTAAGTCGAGATGAAACTACTACTTTATTTATTTGAGGGGGAAAAAATAAATAAATGTAACGTTACTTTTAACTCAAAGTTTTGTAAATAATATTTACTTGATTGAATGGAAAAAATTAATTAGTGCCTTTTATTTTTTTTATTTTAAAACATAATTATATTGACTCTACCGACATCGGTGGTCAAGTGGATTCTACGTCAAGCTCGCTTACGTTTTTTTTGTGTGAAAATGAGGAGGTTCACATGGTCTTAGATGTCAGATTCAAAATATACTTTACTGTTGGTGAAGATGGTGTCGGAGTTTGAAACCCGACTAGGTGGACTGAGGGTGGTTTTTCCAAAATGTTATTTATCCTGTAGCTTATACCATATTCCCTGATGCTAATGTGGGTGTATTTCCTTAAAAATATCCTTCTCATATATACCCCATACGCAAGCAAATAAATAACTTGTGTGTTAAAAAAGTATTAACATTAAGATACAAAGTTGTTTTTTCAATTAAAATAATTACCATTATACCTGCTTCGGTGGCCATGTGGTCTAACGCGCTACCCTCGCAGTAGATTAGACTGCTGATGACGAGGAGATCGTGGTTCGATTATCGGTCAGGTCTACTGAGGGTGGTTTTTCTAAAATTCTTTCCCACCTTACCTCTACACAAATGTGGGTACACTTCCATTAAATATAACCTTCCTAACCCCTAAAACTATTAGCGTGATTATTAAATAAGCATATAGTTCGAAAGGGTATCAAACCCTGGTGCTTAAAAAAATGTCCATGATTTCAACCACCAAATGATGATACATTTCATCTCAACTTCCCTTATCTGATATGCCTTTATCTTTCTTAACAATAAGTTTTCCTGCAAAAATAAGCTATTATCATTGCTATTTTATAGATATTAATAATATCTATCAAAAGTGATCACTGTAGAGCACATGACTTTACGTATGAATAGGTAAAATTAGATATAATAGTTTTTTTTTAGCTGTCTGATAGGATTATTCCTATGAAAATGGAACTGTACTCACCCCAATGTCGACCTAAAAAAAGATTATCTATTACTTTCATTATTCCATCTTAAAGGATTCTTGGGATTGTAAGAAAACAAACTTTAAATAACAAACATAACAAATGGAGTGTGCACGCTTTGTGAGCGCTTGAGATCCTTTCTTTAGTATTCTACACATTTTATTTAGCCAAATAAAGAAAATAGCGTTAATTTTGAATCACCATTAAGAGAACGGCACCCACAAACCCCAATAAAAGACAGCTCGAAACCCTTCATTTTCATCCCAAAGACATCTTGATTTAACCACACACTTGGTTTTTGAAATCCTTTTAAGTCTCCTTTGAACATTTACTTCACTAATGTATCCTTTATATATATATATATTGTCAAAGATCTTGCAGGGAATAAAGAACGAAAGTAAAACTTAGAGTCAGAAAATATATATTCAACACAAGGCAATAGTAAAATGTTATATACTGTGTGGATTTAAAACACTGCGATAAGATGCACAGTATGTCTAGTTTTAAATTTAAATAGATGCATACAAATTTGTAGCGATCCAGCCAAATATATATTATTTTTAATTCCAACGTCTCACTACCGGTTCAGGATATACATATATACAGGGTGTACCGTAAAATGTGGGACCGACTTCAACGATGGATAGAAGACACAGAAACAATTTAAAATATTTATACAATGTGTGTTCCATTTGACCTCGTTTCCGAGCTATTTTAGTGTTTGTACTCCAGTTATATAGTGCTGCTTAACATTATAGGAATACTCAAAATAGGGCACCTTCGGCCTGAATACAAAGAGAGCTGCATTCTACAGGGTGGGCACAAAGTACCGTTACTCGTAAAATAATCATACACACCAAATATTTCTAGCAGTATTTACAACTTACAATTAAAGTTAATAATCCACTTTTACAGTACAAACCATTAACTGTCCAAAGTATCAGTATTTGCACCGTCCTTCTCGATTGAAAGTAAGTCTCACAGCATCTTTTGAGTTCATCAGGCACATTCGTCAGAGAAGATAACTTTACCACACTTTGGAATTGTGTGAAACGTCTGAATCAGTTTGTAACATGCTTCCTTCCTCTGAACATGATCATGATCGGATAGTTCTTGGACGAACGTAGGGTGAAATGGGCGCATCTTTTAAACGTTTTGCCATATTCTTTTGCGTTGTAGAGCGCGCGGTATACCCAGTTGCACAGATTGTTTACGAGTCGACTTGCGTGGCGATGTCTCCAATGATTCCTTGACTAGTCTCCACTGTTCTCTTCTGGTTGAAGGTCTACCACTTCTATCTTTATCCTTTACACTACCTATGCTAAAGAGTTTATGCTCCAATCTTAAAAGTATTTGCTTTGGAGGAGGATCCCGTTGAAATCGACGCAGGAAGTCAGTATCCACCTCTTCAGTTGTATTTCCTGTTTGTTGCCTTTCACGAACCCAACAACTACCAATGACACGTTCTTCAACAGTGTAACTAGAAGTATAAAACATAATTTGGCTTATATGATATGAAACAAATAAATCTATTTCACACATTAACTATTTACATAGGGGTAACAGGACTTGGCGGGCTTTCATTCAGGTCAAAGGTGGACATTTTAAGCACTTCTATAATTCTCCATCTAGATATCATATTCTGAAAATTGAAAAATTGACACCTTGACACGGGAATCGAACCTGATACCTTTGGCTTAGTACTCCGATGCTCTACCACTGAGCTTACCAGCACATAAACTCTGCCTTAAAATATGAGTGAAGAATGACCCTGGGCACGGGACGAATCCTGGATAGCTCAGTGGTAGAGCATCGGCGTACTAAGCCAAAGGTCCCGAGTTTGATTCCCGTGTCCAGGTGTCATTTTTCAATTTTCAGAATATTTCTATAATGTTAACCAGCTCCATTCTACTGGAGTATAAACATGTCAATAACTCTGAAACAAGGTCAAATGGGACACGTCATGTTATATAAACATTTTAAAATGGTTCTCGTCGCTTCTGTCCACAGCTGAAGTCAGTCCCACATGATACGGTACACCCTGTATATACGTATTAATAACGTTAAGGTATTAGGTGTGAGGGCGATAGAGTTTTAGGGGAAATACATCCGCATTTGCTTGGAGGATGAAAATAGAAACCATTTGAGAAGAAACATACTGGTTACGCCCGACCGGGATTTGAACCCTCACATCCCAGTCAATGGTAAACCGGACTAATTAACTGTTTGAATAATAATTGCCGGCCGTATGTTCTAAGGCGTCATTCTCATGTTAGACTAAGCTTCTGATGACAGGGAGATTGGGGGTTCGAATCTCGGTCGGGTGAACTGAGGGTGGTGTTTTCGAAATGGTTTTGCATTATCGCTCTCTCTTTCTACGCAAATTCAGGCACACTTCTTTTAAATTCAACCTACCTCATCCCTAACTCACTAGTTTAATTAGTACATATGCGTATAACCTAAATCGGTAGCAAGACGCACTGCTAAAAAATGAAAATTTCATTAGAAATTAAAATAAATGTTACGGAACTACGCACGGACTTTCTCACTCTATTGTTTAAAAATAGAGATAGTTACTCAAAACTTGTAATATATGTGAAACGAAATAGTATACACTAGCAAACCCAAGCATAAATTGCACTATATTTATGTAAAACATTTTTTGAGTCCCGGTTTTAAGTTTAATAATTTTATTTTTAAATAATTAATGTCCTCATTTGTATGTTTGGACCAATAAAAAAAGATAAATATTGGATCCACAAGTGTCAACACATCGTTTTAAAATTTTGACCTCCGGTTAAGATTTTTGACATTTTATTAGGTGTTGCACATCTTTAGGTCATCGCATTGCTATTAAATTCCTCATTTATTAATTTTGATCAATAATAATATTTAATAATATTTAGCACCGCGTCTTACTACACGTTCGGGTTATACGCTTAAGTACTAACAACGCTAATGGATTAGGAATTGGGAGAGTTTAATTTAGAGGAAGTGAACCCGCATTTGCGTGGAGGGGGAGTGGAAAACCATTTAGGAAAACCCACCCCCAGTTCACCCGACCGAGATTCGAACCTCGATCTCCCCGTCCTCAGCGGTCGAGCTCAACACGACTAGCGCGTTAGCCAACTACGCCACCGAGGCGGGTTTTGACCATTACAAAATGTAAATATTGACTATTGAGTCTAAAATGGAGATAGACCATTGTTGTACAAACATTTCTCCTGAGAGGTTTAAAGAAAAATAACAAAAACTTTTTGAGAGACTTCCTTATATTTAATTACTCAATGGCATTGGAGAATTATTGCGTTAAAACTTATGTAGTAGATCTTTACAACTAAAGCTCACAAAATTGTCTTAATATATTTGCCAATATATCAGAAACTGTTTGTTTTATAAAAATATATTTCCTATAAAAGTTTTTATTTTTAATAGTACTACAATTTTGCAACGATAAGTTAATTAGTATCTCAAATAGTTGCGGAGATAAGGAAATTTCAGCTTCTGTAAAGTACCTTAAAAGTAATTTTTATGGGAAAATGAAAATAGCCAGTTTATTTATAATCTTAATCAACGCCTGGATACGAATTTTGATCAATAATGTTAGAGCCGATTTTGAGAAAATCAATTGCTTCTCTTTTTGCTTTTTATTAAACTACTCTTAATTTTAAGTTGAAACAGACATACAGACAGACGTCATTGCAAAGACCAATTTTTAGGGTTCGGGGGGGTCATGAAACGTCGACATCCATCAACAGTTCACATTAGGTTGTTTTTTTAAGGGCGCAATACTTTACCTTTAGTGTTATAAAAGTTAAAAAATATCATTATTTTCTTATAGCTTTAAAGTTATTGGTTTTATAAAAATTGGTTGCGAATAAATATTTGTATTATAAATAGATATACATATTTACAATGATATGTAATTTTATATCTCAAATAGTTTCGAAGATATGACCAAAAAGTGAAAATTTACGCTTTAGACCGGAGCCCTTATATTCATTTTGACGAAATATTGAGAGTGGCCATTTTGTTTAGAATATTTATAAATATTTTGAAATTAAATTTAATCAAAATCGTTAGAGCTGATTTTGAAAAAATTGACTTCTCTTTTTGCCCTTCAGTAAACTACCCTTAATTTTAGGGTTACATAACCAATTTCAAAAAACCCCTTGAGGCAACACTATGAAAACCCTAGATACCAAGTTTTAGCCCAATCGGTAAAATAGTTTAGGCTCTAGTCGGAGGTACAGACAAACAGAAAGACGGGAATTCAAAAACCACTTTTTCGGATTCGGGAGGGGGGGGGGTTTTCATGAAACGTCGAGATTCATCAAAATCTCGAGATCGATTTATTTAACGATCACAATAGCTTCTCTACCTGTAAGATAGAGAGAGAGTAAAAAGCTTTTCGCCGACCAAATATAATAGTGAATATTTATTTTCTCTCTCTTAAGTAGATTACAAGGGCCTATAAGAAATTCCTTAACTGTCGATCATATATTTCGATTTATTAATTATTTATTGTAGTTGGGAAGTGCAAAGGTCAATTTTTAAATGAAGTCGAAGCGAAGTTGAAATCGAAGATATAATGTCACATATCACCATGCCGTCAGTGCACTTGGCTATGATCCTTGGGGTCCAGGGTTCTATTCCCAGCCTTGGGTATTTTCCCCGAAAGGGGGACTACCCCAAAGATCATCAAGGTTTCAGAAGATTGTTGATACTCTTGTTGATTGTTGATGAATGAATATTAACCCCTTGGTGATTGTTGCTGAATGAATAGTATCCCATTTGAGATTGTTGCTAAATGAATAGTATCCAATTTGAGATTGTTGCCGAATGAATAGTATCCCATTTGAGATTGTTGCCGACTGAATAGTATCCCATTTGAGATTGTTGCCGACTGAATAGTATCCCATTTGAGATTGTTGCCGACTGAATAGTATCCCATTTGAGATTGTTGC
>CABFWB010006033.1:25167-37596 GCA_902151455.1 Timema bartmani
GCAACAATCACCAAGAGTGGTACTACCCAGTCGGCAACAATCACCAAGAGTGGTACTACCCAGTCGGCAACAATCACCAAGAGTGGTACTACCCAGTCGGCAACAATCACCAAGAGTGGTACTACCCAGTCGGCAACAATCACCAAGAGTGGTACTACCCATTCGGCAACAATCACCAAGAGTGGTACTACCCAGTCGGCAACAATCACCAAGAGTGGTACTACCCACTCGGCAACAATCACCAAGAGTGGTAATACCCAGTCGGCAACAATCACCAAGAGTGGTACTACCCAGTCGGCAACAATCACCAAGAGTGGTACTACCCAGTCGGCAACAATCATCAAGAGTGGTACTTCTCAGTCAGCAATAATCACCAAAAGTGGTGACAATCTTCTGGTGACACCCATAGTCAGAACAGTTTACTAGCTACACCTCAATTTATTCGAGAGTCTTCATGTAAAATTCTTCTCGAAGTAATATTTAGCCAGAAGTTCATGCAATGCCACATCATCTCTCTTTAATAACATCCCTTTCAACCCTCTAAACCAGGTGTCTTAAACCCGCGGCCCACGGGTCACTTTCGACCCACGTTAACATTTTTTGCGGCCAACTGTCTCATGAAAATTATAAAATTATTTCAAGAGGAAAAAAATGACATACGTTATATAATCAACTAACAAAATAAACATTTATTTTATTGGCGTATTCTACGTTATTTCATTTAGGATTTTTGCTTTTTACATGAAGAAAAGTATTACGTTTTAATACAAATGTACTTTGAACAGCCAAAGATTCACTTTTCTGAGACAGACCTAATCCCTTGTGTGAGTATAAGTGGATAAGGATGAGCTGATATGAATATTTTAATATGGATTCAATTCAAATAATGTGGGTACAGTATTGCTAGCCAACAAGGGACAGAAACTTTGACCCTTGCACATAAAAAGGTTGAAGAACGCTGATCTAAACCTTAATATTCCTTTCCCTTTACTATCTTTCAAATCCTCACATTGAACTCCCATTTTTTGACTTAGCCCCTGATTGGCCATATATACTAACAAGCTTAACACAGTTTACAAATTAAGTTAAATACTTCCTAGATTTTTTTTTCTGTAAACACAGATACAACATTTTGTTTAATTTATTTAATATTTTGTGCAGAAGTGTTTTTGTTTTAAATTTAATCTTCAGTAATGGTAGATTCAACACCAAAATGACGTTGATATTAGATAAAGTTTTGTGGGGTTATTTTATACCGATTTCTGGTCGATATGATGCCCTTACGTGCAGGCGTCATTTAATTCTGTTGCGGTTTTAAACATTTACCATTAACTACGTTGCTCACTTGGAGATTTCGAAGCTATTTTGTGAAGCTGGCTAAATCCTAACTTGACGCACCTAAGCAGTCTAAGCATTATCACACTTAGGCACCATTGTGTGAAATAGAAAGAGAGGGAAGAAAACGAGCAGTTCACCCTGTGAGGTCTTTGTCTACTGATAATATTTAACCTCTTCCTCTGACGAGTTTACACACTCACTATATTATTTGCTCCTTGAAAACATTGACTTGCTTTTTAAAACTAACTTTTTCCTGTTTCCTATTCTAGATAGACATTTGCTACCACGGACTTTTTTAATCTACATCCTGGCAGGAAGACAGGACATTTTCCTTACCAAGTCAAATAACCTAAGTTGCAGAGGATTTATATAAAAAAAAAGCTTTGAGATAAAAATAATAATTTTGTGACACTGTAGGACTATTTCTAGAATTATTTAAGAGTCTGTGTTTTTTGTTTCAACGTTATATCTTTACAAACTCGCTGAATAAAAAGTAGATTTATTAACATAAGAAACCCTTACTTGACCTGCCGTGACGTCACAGGTAAGCAACCTTTTTAAGAGATGGTTACGATTGTGTTTCAAAGACATTTTCATTTCAGAACAACTAAAACATATTTTATACATTATTACTACGGTTCAGTTTTCATAGGACAGCTAAAAAGCTTACTAAATCTGAATTTTATTTATTCATACTTCAGATAATTTGATATGCTACTGCCAATTTTGATATGTATTCTAAATATTAATATAGCGTTTAAATATTAATTTTGATTACAAAGAAATATGTGTTTGTATTTTCTAAAAGAAAAATAGGACTGTGAATAAACTACTTTAAAAATAATATTAATCCTATATGTATTTATAAATCAATGCTTAATCATATTATGATACCTAACCTTACTTTACGTGTATTTCACTTTGCTGTGACGTGGGTCCCTATTACATGTCACAGTGCGTCCTCAGGTTGCGGATAGATGCGTCACATACCCTGTACTAATCACAAGACATTGCTAGGATAACCAAGTCTCGGAGATTACGGTGGGCAGGACATGCAGCGTGAATGGGAGAATGTAGAACCTTGTTTAGGGTATTGACTGGCGAGCCCAGTGGAAAGAGTCCATTGGGAAGATCTAGACGCAGATGGGAGGATAACAATAGAATGGACCTGAAAGAGATAGGGTGTAATAAGGTGGACTGGATAGAAATAGCTCAAGATAGGGTAGGGTGTAATGAGGTGGACTGGATAGAACCAGCTCAAGATAGGGTAGGGTGTAATGAGGTGGACTGGATAGAACCAGCTCAAGATAGGGATAGGGAATAATGAATTGGATTGGATAGAACTAGCTCAAGATGAGAATAAGGCGTAGTGAGGTGGACTGGATAGAACTAACTCAAGACAGGGATAGGCTGTAATGAGGTGGACTGGATAGAACCACTCAAGATAGAAATAGGGTGTATTGAAGTGGACTGGATATAACTAACTCCAGATAGGAATAGGGTGTAATGAGGTGGACTGGATATAACTATCTCAAGATAGAGATAGGGTGTAATGAGGTGGACTGGATATAACTAGTTCAAGATAGAGATAGGGTGTAATGAGGTGGACTGGATAGAACAAGCTCAAGATAGGGATAGGTGGCATCCTTTTTAAGTGCGGCAATTAACTTTCGAGTTCCTATTGCCATTAAGTAAGTATATTTCAATTTTCGTTCCTGTAAAGTAGGCCTACATGCCTTTCTAATGTGAGCTTGAATTTTAAAAGTAAACAAAAAAATAAGTTGATAAACAACTTGTGCGTGAACTGAACGAAATTGTCTAAAGAGAAGATTCATTTAAAATAATCCGGTAGCCAAAAATAATCTTTTTGAAAAAAAAATAAAAAATCAACAACTTCCAAGCACGGAAAAAAAATAAGAAAGTTAAGCTAGTATTCCTATATAGAAAAATAAGAACTTATGGATAATGAGGGAAATCCGATTGTTCCAATTAGAAACAAGGAAAAGTTACTATCGCTTTTTCTTTTGCTCTGGTATTCTCATCACTCTCCTTTTATGTTATTTTTTAGAGGTTTTATAATGAAGTTTAAATATCCCACCTTAATGAAGAAAAAGTGTGTTTTTGCACTTACCACAAATTATTAACACACCAAAACCATTACGGTTCTTTTGTCTGCCAGCAATATAGCCGGGAATGATATTCCATAAGACTGTGTAAGTTACCAGGAAGTATTTAGTTTTGCGGTTAGCACTCCGGCTCTGATCCAGGAGGCCAAATTCTATTTTATCTTAATCTGCTGCAATGGGAAAAGCATTTCCATAAAATAAGTTTTCTATCCCCAGTTTATTCCTGTGCAAAAAATAGAAATTTGTTTCCACATTGATTAACCGGATAATTATATGCTATACTATGCTTGAATCAGAAAGAAAATATATCTTAAGTGAGGTTTTATTTACACTTCATTTAACAAAAAAGAAATAATCATTTTTATGTTTTCTTCACTTTTGAATTTTTTTGAAAATATGGTTGAACGCAAGCTTTAAATAGACAAATGACTCCTGAACACCAGAATAGAACCCAGGACCTTAAGATTGGCATGAGGTATCCAGGAGTCGTCCCGTGTTCAGGGTCATTCTTTACTCATTTATTAAGGCCCTTGGCCCTGTTGAGCGCAAGTCTAAAACCTATTTTGTGGGATGGTGGGCGGGAGGGTGAAAGCGTGGCGTGGCTTCACAACTGACCAAAGTATCCTTCCGCGCCAACAAGAACAGATGGATCACGGAAACTGGAGATGGCGCTAGCTACCGGACAGGTCTTGCGGAAAAGTCATATGTTTGGAAATAACAGTTTTCTTGAGAACGAGTGAAATTTTTATGTTAATATTTTCAACGCCTCTTCTAAGATAATGTATAGATGTTTATTAATTGTTACATTTTCTTATTTTTTGTTATGAAGCCGGCAGTTTTCTATTGAAAAATGTCTATTTTATCGATATTTGATCACTGTTAAATACATAAAGGAGGCGTATATATATATATATATATATATATTAATCAACGTGCTTCTATTCTTGAACAAACCGTTTCCGAAAAGAAAATAGCAAAACAATCAAAATTATTGAAGATAACCGTTTGCTCCCATGGCTCTGCATTTCCACGCCAAATGAAAAGGGCCAATCGCCTTAAGGCAGAGTCTGTGATGGACGTGTGGAAATCGTTAGCAATGTGGGTGATCAATTAAGATCACGATCTATCAGACAACGCAGCCATCTTCGGCTCGGGAGTGCTTTATGTTGCCAAATGTACGATGAAATCTGTACGAACACGTATCTCAAGATGAATTAAATCGACAAGACATTATAAATTACAGTAATTGTTAATTACATGTATAGCCGCATCTAAATATCATATTCTTTAGATTGAAAAATTACACCTAGACACGGGAATGATTTCTACACCAAGCTGGGATTTGAACTCTGGTCTTGTCGTCTCTGGAAATCTAGTATATTGCAAAAGTGACGCATTAGACCTCGAGACCAACGTTCCAAGTAGATTTATTATAAAGGCCTTAGTCTGTTCAGCGTAGGAATTGTTTTCTGAAGGGCCTTTTTCCCTACCAGAAATGTATTATATAGTAGGATATTGGTAGGAAAAAAGACCTTTCAGAGAGTAATTCCTACCGATGAATGGAGTATATCAGTCCTGGATAAAGGAATACAAATTTGAATCGCGCTAAAGGGATAGCGATAGAGAAAGTATAAATTAGAGGAAATTCACCCACATATGCATTAAGAGAAAACGTTTAGAAAACTTATCCTCAGAACCCTCAGCCAGGATACGAACCTCGATCTTCCCTTCACTGTCAAACCAGACTAGATGAGCGTGATCTATATTCCGCGTGCCCACCGATGCGAGTTCTACCTAATTATTTAAGGTTTAAATTTATTACAAAACAAAACGGATTTACAAATAAAGTAATACCCCTAAAAAAGTTAGGTTACCAATAGCCATCACAATCCGCTTCGGTGGTTTAATGGTCTAAGGCATCACTAGTGTTAAACTGGCCTGTTGATGATGGGGAGATCAGGGTTCGAATCCTGATCGGGTCTACTGAGGGTGGTTTTTCCTAAATGGCTTCTTTCTCTCCTTCCACGCAAATGAGGGTAATTTCATTCAAATACTTCCTTTCTCATTCCTACCCCATTGGAGTAATTTTCATATATGCTTGTAACCTGAAAAGGTTAAAGACAGAGTATGTGTGGTGCAACAGGGAATTTTGATATTTTTTTTCTCTCACAGTAGACTGGACTTCCCGAGGACGGAGAGATCAAGGTTCGAATCTCAGTTGTGTGTACTGAGTGTGGTGTATCCTAAAATGTTATTCCACTATCCCTACAAATGTGGAGTACACTTACTCTAAATATAACCTTATCCATCCCTAACTAGGGATGTTCCAATATTATCGATATTAGTAAATATCGATATTTTTGTTTCGATATTTCAGATATTGTATCAATATTGGAGATTCGATNATCCCTAACTCATTAGCGTAATTAGTACATATACTTATAACCCAAAAGGATAGTAGGACAATGTGCTTATATAAATATATGACTCGCTTTGCTCGTTGGGGGCTCAGCCCCCAAACCCCCATTGAATTTTCTTTCCAAGTGTATGTAAACTAATGTCATTCCAGCGTTGTTTTGAACATAACAACTTAAAGTTACCAGTATTATATTGTATATACCGTACCGACTTTAAAGTTGCTCCAAAATTTTGAATTTTTTTCGGGGATTAAAAATTAAAATTTTCAACTTTTTGGAATTTTCCCGTCGGTTAGAGGCTAGAAGCTATAAGTTTGCCAAATTTCAAGTTTCTAGCTCATCTGGAAGTGGGTAGACATTAATGTCAGTGAGTGATTGAGTGAGTGAGTGATTGAGTGAGTGAGTGAGTGAGTGAGTGAGTGAGTGAGTGAGTGAGTGAGTGAGTGAGTGAGTGAAGAGTGAGTGAATGAGTGAGTGAATGAGTGAGTGAATGAGTGAGTGAATGAGTGAGTGAATGAGTGAGTGAATGAGTGAGTCAGCCATGTGTCTTTATAGTAGTATAATGTGTGTTTATAGGTCAAATCAAGTGGACCTCAACTGTAAATTTGGATACATATAATTAATATCTATATAATTACACTAATAAAATAGTAAAATGTTATCAACACCGTCCGCCAAGACTATATCAGGGTTTTCTTGAAGGCTCCTCCTAATAAGAATCCTTCTCTACTTTCTTTTGCAGGCAGCCTCTTTAGAAGATACGCCAGATATATTATTAACCTGTTTCTGGTAAAGTTAAGGCCACACCCAAGTACATATCTTATAAAACAGGATACTCTTTGTGTTTTACACCTTTGAAAGTACACCTTGTAAAGGAATGCCATCATATTATCTTATGGGACAACCAACTTCCCACCCCAACCCCCCCGACCCCTCAACGCGAGCAGGTTTTATCTGACATCAGCTTAGTCTTCAACTAAGTTGCGAGGGGTGTAACTTCAATCTTGAAAGAAATTGTCAAGGAGTCGAGAAGGAGGGTAGAAGCGGTGAGTTGGGGAATGAAAGGGGAAAGGGGTGGATGTTAGAGTAAGTTCTGTCTGGAGACAAAGACCTTCCTGTTTTAACCTGACTGTATAGAATGAAGTTGCTCTCAAGATGTTGATACCAAAATGTTACCAAACTTCGTACAGTAGTCAAGAAAATCAGCTAACCAAAGTTATTCCTCAAAATCACTTATTTTTTTAAGTCTTTTGTTTGTGATAATTGGTCAGTTATTTTAAGTGAGTCAAAAATAAATATTTTACTAAATTTGCGAGTATATTACTAAATCAACTTGTTTAGTGTGCCAGAATTTAAAACTTCTATAGCAAACCCCTAACAATGGCTTCACTACGCTGCTTACTTGGATATTTCAAAGATATTTCGCAGAATGGGTTGCAACTTAACTTGACGCACCTAAGCAGTCTACGCACTATCACACTTAAGACACCAATGTACGAAATAGAAAGAGAGGGAAGGAAATGAGCAGTTCACCCTGCTAGGCCTCTTGTTTATCTACTGATAACACTTCCCTATTCCTCTGACGAGTTTACAGTCGCTATACTATTTGCGCCTAGAAAACATAGACTTGCTTTTTAAAACTACCTTTTCCTTGTTTCCTATTCTAGATAGACATGTGCTACCACGGACTTTTTACTTTCTTGCTATCTTACAGGTAGAGAAAGTACTGTGATCGTCAAAAAAATCGAACAAGAGATTTTGATGAATTTCGACGTTTCCCAGAATCTGAAAAAGTTGGTTTTTGAAGTTCCGTCTGTCTATCTGTCTGTCTGTCTGTCTGTACCTCGGACTAGAGCCTAAACTACTTTATCAATCGGGCTAAAACTTGGTATCTAGGATTTTCATAGATTTTTCCCAAAGGGTTTTTGAAATTGGATATTTAACCCTAAAATTAAGGGTATTTTACTGAAGGTCAAAAAGAGAAAACATAGATATTCTCAAATCAGTTCTAACGAATCTGATTAAATTTAATTTCTAACCATCGATCAATATTATAAACAAAACGGCTATTCACATTTTTTCGGCAAAATGACTTTAAGGGTTCCGTTCTGATGCGTAAATTCTCATTTTTTATCTCATCTCCAAAACTTTTTCAGATATAAAATTACTTATCATTGAAAATATGTGGGTCTATTTATAATACAAATTTTTATTTGAAGAATATTTTTATAAAACCAATTCAAGCTAAACACATAAATATTTTTTTAATTTTTCGAACACTAAAGGTAAAGTATTGCGACCGTAAAATAATCTAACCCGAGATGTTGATGGATGTCGACGTTTCATTACCCCCTGAAAACTAAAAAGAGGTTTTCGCAACGCCGTCTGTCTGTGTGTCTGTTTAAACCTAAAATTAAGAGTAGTTTCATAAAGGGCGAAAAAAGAAAAAATAATTTTCTCAAAATTGGCTCAACCGATTTTGATTAAAATTCGTATTTAAGTGTTGATTAAGATTATAAACAAAATTGCAATTTTCATTTTCACATTAAAATTACTTTTAGGGTACTTGACAGAGGCAGAAATTTCTTCTATCTCCGCAAATATTTAAGACACTACATAACTTATCATTGCAAAATTGTAGTACTATTAAAAATGAAAAAACTTTTATTTGAAATATATCTTTATAAAACCAATAGTTTCGAAGATATTGGCATATATATTAATACAACTTTGTGAGCTTTAGTTGTAGATATACACTACTTAAGTTTTAACGCAAAAAATTCTCTAATTCCATAGAGTAAGAAGTCGCTCAAAAAGTTTCAGTTCTTATTCCTTTAACCTCTTAGGGGAAATGTTTGTAGAGCAATGATCTATCTCTATCATTTTAGACTTAATAGTCAATATTTACCTTTTATATTGGTCTAAATGTATTAATGGGGAATTTAATAAAAATGTGATAACCATAAGGTGACCTGGCTGTCTACGGTTAAGGTTTCAGACTTCTGTACTGAGGGTCTGGGGTTCAATCCTCAGTCCTGGCACAGATTTATCTGATAGCCGAACCCTTCCTTCAACTCTGACAAGACGTGTATTAATCACAACTTGTGAATGTGTGGAATGCCAGGCCTCCACCGTGGTTCGGATCCCACGTTAAACTGTAGATCCTCCATTTCATCTCACAATCACCCTACCATTACACGTTAGCGTAAGTGCGTATAACCCGAACGGGTAGTAAGACGCAGTGCTAATAATAATATTGATAGCCATAAGATGTGCAAACTTTAATTAAATTTCGAAAATTTTAAACGGTAGACAAATTTTAATACGAAGTATTGACGCTTGTGAACTCAATATTGATTTATTTTGTTCAAATATACTAGTGAGGATTTTAATTCCTTAAAAAGACAATCATAAAATTTAAATCCAGGAGTCAAACAAGTTTAACTTAAGTATAACGCAATTTATGCTCGGGTTTGCTGGTGTATATTATTTCATTTCACATATATTACGAGTTTTAAGTAAATATCTCTATTTTTAAACAATAGAGTGAGAAAGTCCGTGCGGAGTTCCGTACCATTTATTTAATCTATATCCTGGCATGAATACTCCAACAGGACATTTTTGTGACTAAGCCAAATAGCCAGAGTGGTATATAATTTATAAAAAATACGTTTATAAAAAAAACTACTCAAAGATAAAAATTATAATTTTGTGGCACTTTAGGCCCATTTTTAGAATGATTTAAGAATAATTTATGGTTTTTATTCAACGTTATATCTTTAAAACTTGTTGAATAAGATGCGAATTCATTCATATGGGAAATTCTATCTTTATCTGCCGTGACGTCACAGGTAAGCAACGTCCTTCAAGGTCGTTCAAGAGGGGTGTTCTCTATTCTCACTAAGCCAACTGCAGTGCTTCAATTAAATGAGCTCAAATGAGGAAACTTCTGTTGCAACACACATACAAAATTATGAAAGAGAACACCAATATATATTCATACAAAATTCACCTTTAAGTTAAAAACAGTAAGACAAAGTTTGCCTTGTGCAGTTGTCCGAATAGTGTGTGTATGCATGAAAACACTCTACAGATTGCGAATTGCAATATTTCGAGCCCAATTCTTTTTGTATAAGCTAATATATTAACAGAATGGTACCCTATGGAAATTCATCACAATAGAATAATCAATAGTAAGATTTACTTTCGAAAATATAGTTCTAGGCCCCCCCCAAAAAATAAGGCAACAAAAGGGAGATCAATTTTGATTTTTCGAAGTAGTTTACATTTTAGGAACTATATAAAGGTTATCACACCTAGTGGCGTGGTTTGCGGATATTCCAAAACAGTAGAATACCACCCTTGTGATAAACATGGGAAATGAGGAAAATTATATTAATTATTAACTCTGGAATAAAACTCATCTTGATGCTCGTCTTCGCTTACCTTGTAACTTCTGTTCGTGACAAAAGAAAATAAAGATGAAGTAGAATTTTTAGAATGGACGTGGTCCAGTAAAAGGAACAGGTATAGACCTACCTGAACCCAGAGTCACTATCGCTCGTGAAAGAAGTCACCAGGGAACTAGTGAGGTTGACTGGTTCAGCGGCTGCCAAGTTTTCTTTAGGTAGAATTTAATAAAATCACTTGTCGAGAATGCACGTAATAAGAATAAATATGATATTTAATATAAAATATAATAATTAGAGACGATACATGGCACACGACACGCGATGAACTCGTGTTGAATATAATATATGACCGACCGACCGCTTCCAACATGAATCCCACAGACTCGTTAGATCGGGTTCTCTACACACGTGGCAATCATGAACACTTCGTAAACAACAAAGTCCAAACATTAAGTGAAAACTCACAACACTAACACGGCAAGAGAGAAGGTGAGAGAGGGGGGGGTTAGACGATGCCAATTCTACCAACAACATGTAGATAGATCGCCCTAACCTCAAATGGTATTATCAAACGAAAAAAAGCGGCCACACCAACACCTGTTATAAATATTTTAAATTATTATTATTATTATTATTATTATTATTATTATTATTATTATCACCGCGTCTTACTACCCGTTCGGGTTATACGCACTTACGCTAATGTGTAGTGGTAGGGTGATTGTGAGATGAAATGGAGGACCTACAGTTTAACGTGGGATCCGAACCACGGTAGAGGCCTGGCATTCCTCACATTCACAAGTTGTGATTAATACACGTCTTGTCAGAGGTGAAGGAAGGGTTTGGCAGTCAGATAAATCTGTGCCGGGACCGAGGATTGAACCCCGGACCCTCAGTACAGAAGTCTGACACCTTACCTCTAGACCACGAGGTCACCCGTTTAGAAATGAAATATGAATTTTTGGTTATTTCTTCTTTGGGTAAAGTATCCTTAGTTTAAGTAAATACCTACTTAAGTGGACGAATAGTTTAAGGCGACACTCCTGTTAAGATTGGGCTGCTGAAGACGGGGAGATTGGGGTTTGAATACTGGTTGAGTCCACTGAGGGCGGTTTTTCACAAACGTTTTCCCACTCACCTTCTACGTAAATGCGGGTGAAAATCATCCAAATTGCTTCCTTCCTCACTGCTACTCCATTTAGATTATATGGGTATAACCTGAACGCGGTGATAAGAAGTGGTGATAAAATATATATATACAGTAATTATAAGTATATGTAAGCGTCTTAGTTATGTGCATTTATCAAATATGAATGAAAGTGAATCACTCCCTGGGTGATTGAGAAAGGCACAGGCACAAATTCTGCACATTAAGACACAGTCAACGGTATTCAACCATATTTTTTGTTGTTTTTCTGGTGTTTCACAAAACGGATTTATTTTAAACCTGGTGTCTTTAAATTATTTTTTAATTATACCACTACAACTATAGCCTATCATTGCTGCTGGACACTCCATACATTGTTTACATTATATTAATAAAATAATTATTTACTATATTTTTTTAGATTTTAATGAAACAAAAATACATTATATATCAAAACTAATTTAATATGAAGAAACTCGCTTTGATAGTCGAATAGTTCAAGGCGTTTTTCTTGCAATAGACTGGACTTCTGATGACGAGGTGAACGAAATTAAATTCCTGGTCGGTTCTACTGAGGGTGGTTTTTCATAAATGGTTTTCCACTCTCTCTCCACGCAAAATACGGATAAGCCTATTCTAAATTCTACATTTACCATCCCAAATACAATAGCGTAGTTAGTATATATAAGTAAAGGGTCTGAAACGGAGTCAAACTCAGCCTCGTAAGGACAAATGAAGAGCTATTTGAATAAATAATTCGCAGCTCTGTCTAGAAAACTGAGACTAACGACTGGAGGATTCGTTGTCCTGACCACATGACAACCTCTATCCAAAAATGTTTGGCACTACAATCGCTAACAGTGGCAGCCACTTGGCCAGTATAGCCTAATTACGGGACGACGCGTCGGAGTAATGCCGGGATCACGATCAACTTAACGTTAACTTAAAGTTAACTTAACGTAACTTAACGTAAAGGACCTCCTCGTGTG
>CABFWB010006034.1:5779-37594 GCA_902151455.1 Timema bartmani
AAAAAAAATGGGGTGTGGCTTTGTCATAGACACGGCCGTGTGTTGTACGTGAATACGTTTATGTAACGGGTTGTTACAATATAACTTTATATACAATCGATAGATTTTGACGACAGTTGACGATTAAAACCAAAACGAACATCGTAGCTTCTCCGAGTCAAAAGTTATACTAATTGCAAATCTCGATACGCAGCAAAATAACCTCAAAATGGCGGCGCTTCCCCCTCCGCCGCGTGCGATGCGTCACTGTTCTCGCTTATCATAATGAATTTTTTGATCCTTTAGCTATCCAGTGGTATAATTTAATTTTGGGTGTAGAGGAAAGATTCGAAATTACAGCACAAAACTGTATCCCCTGATTTTGTTATCATTAGGTTTTTTGGATTGCCCCCGTATGGTAGCAAATTTAAAGACGTATTCACGTCAAAAAAAGAGAGAAAAGTTTCATTGGTAACTCCTGTCGAACGAGTGATTAACATAAACAAAAGTTGTTGGGTACGTGAGGGAGGATGTTTCCTCCTTTTGATGTCAAAAAGATTTTACAGGACCTCCATTGACCCTGTAGTTCTCCCTTTGAATCGTCACGTCCATTGGTTTGTCGCATAGCTCCGAGCATCTCGTTCCGTTTCTACAACTTCAACTGCGGGCTAGCAAAGTCAGGACTACTCCGACCAAGAAGTTTCTTCAAAAGTTCCAACACAAGTGTCGCTATCTCTATCGAGGATGATTGAACGCGGAGAAAGTCGTCACTTTGATTTGATCTATAGAATATCTTTGTGGTGTTTTGGATCTTTTATACTGAGCTTACGAACACCTTTAAAACCATTCCGCTTTAACAACCTTGGTTCGATTCCAAACTGATATCGATTCACTCCGCTTACTATTGCGTCAGGTTTGTTAAATCGGGGTTCGCGACATCCCAGCTAATCGCGAAAGATTGGCTTGCATACCATATAAAGTATTTGGCCAAGGCAATAGCTTAAATTTTCAAGTTGTTGAACTTAAACGTTGATCAACTCTTCTGAGAGACTAGCCTTTTTTAAGGTGGGGATGCAGGGAACTCAAGAATAGGTCGTTGTTTTTGCATTTTTTGTTTACAGACTTTTTTACTCAAAATAAATCAAATATTGCTGCAGTACAAAATAGAGTTTAATTTTATTCACATGGTGACCTCAACATTTCTTGAATATCTGTTAATGGTGTCCTGGGATTCAATGACAATTTTTTCTCTTAATTTGAAAATGTTTATCATCTAATGGTGTTACGATCATGACAGATATTCAACAACTGTTGATATCACTATGCGAAGAAAATTAAACTCTAGGTTCGTACTGAAGCAATATTTGGTTTATTTTGGTTAAAACAAATTTTGCTATAAAAACTGCAAAATAACTTACCTTTATTTGCGTTCCCTAAATGCCCACCCAAGCAACAAGATCATTGATTTTAGTGTGCACCACGTCTTACTACCCATCCGGGATATCCTAATATTTACACTAATAAAGTGAGGATAAGGGGGATGGATTTTATAGAAAAAATCCTCACTTTTTAGGAGAGAAAAAGGTACGTCTTTTATAAAAAAAAAGAACTCTCTCAATGCATACGTCCGGGATTTGAACTTTTACCTACCCATCACCAGTAAAACCTGACCAGTCAAGGTTGATGCCTCAGCTAGCCTGTTAGCCTATGTAGGTTATTTAGGTATTGATTTGATGAAAAATTGGGTGCTATGCAAATAATTCGGAGTTTAATTTAAATTGGGATACACGATAGTACATTTATTATAAACGAGTATTTTGAGAAGTTATTTTCAACGTTTTTGTGTAGTTTGGTTTACATGGAGCGGACGTGGAAAGCGTAGCTCTGGCAAAAATAACAACTGTTACTTCAAAATACCAATATTTTTTTGTTAACCTCAAACAAAGTTACCAGTGATAATTAGTGTATTAATGTGTATTATTTTTATGTGTTAAAATATTATTCTTATAAGTTTTTACCTCCGAGTTTAATCCATTCTTGTTTTGTTGTTAACAGTCAAGCAATGTTGCCAACTGATAAAACCATGCTTGAAAGATTCGAGCAGTGGATGAGTTTGTAGGTACTCTTGAGCTAGGAGTGAATTGCGCTAATGTCAGTGTAGATCGTACGCTTAGTAACAGTGATAATTTAGTCATAAAAGATGTAAAACAATTTAAATTGTATTTTCAATTCTGATATGAAATCCATGCGCAACGATCTTGCATCGTTGAAAGACACGGTTATGAAACAATATGTTCGACTGGATGACCTATAAACATACATTTGATAGTGAATGGCTTTCCTGAGAAACCGGATGAGGACGTCATTAGTGATGTACTCAAGATATTCATTGAAATTGATGTGAGAGATATCGATCGATGTCATCGTATCGTATGAGGAAACCCAAGCGGGATGTTTCTTACACGGTGGATGTATGTAGGAGACCAATTATTGTCAAATTTTTTCATAGTCACGTTACTCAGTATTTCGCGCTAAAAGAGCCTTGGAAAAAATCTCCACTCCTCATCACCGAGTCATTCACATTTGAACGTCAAAGCCTGCTGAAAGCCGCGAGGGATAGATTTGGTCTGCGTCAGTGCTGATCCCAGGAAGGAAATGTTGCCATACTGGGACACACTAGGCGTCGTTCTTACATCTCACCACAGAGTGAGCTTGAAAAGATTATTTAATATTTTAGACACATTCTTAGCAACATGCATGTTTACTTTACTTTACATCCATCACTGTTTCCAGACTGTGGCCTGGGTAAGTTTTTTCTATTGAAGCCATATATTCTCCACTACCGGTTTGCTAGGCTTGTCGTAGCTTCATATGCCTTATAATATAACTTTAGACTAGGACAAACACAACATTCAGTCCCCGGCCGTAAATTCATCATTATGAAAGGGTAAACACACATTTCAGCAATTATAAATTTTTCAGCCATGCTGGGAATCGAACCCGGTACCCTTAAATCAGTAGACAGACAGGTTTCCGGGTGAACAAAGGTGTCGCATATGTATATTTACCATTGATATATATTTTAGTGCTGCAAATCAAGATGGTTGAATGTTGTTTGTTATTCTTTTAAGGGATTTTTTTTTCTTGTATAACATGTGTATTTGTATTTCTCTTAACTAATGTAATGTATGTCTGTGTGGGTGTGTGGATGTATCCCTGCTTCTCATTTAATCGACGGGTGGATTTTGTTGATATATTCTTTAGCAGGTTTGACTGTACATTTTTTTTAAATTTAATTTTTAACATGACTAGTAGTACATCTCATAGGTTGACACAACTGAGTCCAACCAGTACTTCCAGGAATGATGCTCATTGCTTGTGTGGGAAAATACTAATCTCAACTCCTTCCCTCTACAAATGAACACCTGCTCCATTATTACTGTCGGTGGCGTAGTTGGCTAACGCGCCAGTCGTGTTGAGCTAGACCACCAAGGACGTGGAGATCAAGGTTCGAATCTCGGTCGGGTGATCTGGGGTGGTTTTACCTAAATGGTTTTCCACTCTACCTCCACGCAAATGCGGGTTCACTTCCTCTAAATTCAACCTTCCCAATTCCGAATCCATTAGTGTAATTAGTACTTAAACGTATAACCCGAACGGGTAGTAAGACGTGGTGCTAAATAATAATAATAATAATAATAATAATATATTATTACTGTTCCAACGTTCCCTCCCCTACCACCCCCACTCCCTCCAGGTTGCTAACTTCACTGCTCAATCCTCCTTACCTGAACATGTTCACGAACTTAAAGCTATTTTTCCACCTTTGAATCTTCGTGCTATCTTGATATCGGAGACATGGCTTACCCCCTCCATTTCTATCTCACTTGTTGACTTACACAATTACACACTATTTCGAAATGACCGCGAACAAAAGAGGGGTGATGGAGTGGCGGTTTATGTCAGAAGTGGTATTAAAGTAAAAGTGATATCATCAACCAGTCCGTATAATGCCTCTACAGAGAATATCTTTTTATTAATTAGGTACTATATCTACTCAAAATATATTACTTGCTGTTGTTAACAACCCTCCCAAGATAAGTGATATTAATCAATTTGAGACAGAGCTAAAGACTTATAGAGGCAATTATGATCACGTGGTAGTCATGGGCGACTTTAACACCGACCTCTTATCTAATACACCTGACAACTGACAAGCACAGACTAGAAGACTTGATTACGTCATGTAACCTGAACCTTTTCCCAATGCAAGCAACAATCTCACACATGGCTTTAATTAATCATCACTTCTAATGCTGATAAATTGTTTTAAAATGTGCTCAAATGGTTGCACCAGGACTTTAACATCATGAATAATTTTCTTATCATATTATTTAAATATTCATAAATTATAGCATAAAAAAGTCACGTACAAGGCTCTTAAAACCATAAATATGAATTTTATATTAAGGGATACTGATTCAATCCTCTGGCAGAATATTATGACTAAAAATTACATTAATGATATAGTGACTTACCCAAATAAAATGACAGCCTACTTGAGATATTTGAAAGATATGCCCCTCTAATGACTAAGCGTGTGATTCGACCACCCTCTCCTTGGATTTTCCCGATAATTATTGAGGAAATGCCTTGTGATGCCACGTCTAGACGTTTCAAACAAGCACGCCGGAATAATTTTGACACAGCTGGAGAGTTTTTTGAACAATACAGATAACTTATAAATAGATGCACACATGATTTAGGAGAACTAAGATTAATAATTACTCACTTTGATTAATATCACATACATCCTCACCTCATACACCTAAGTCAATTAGGGATCGGCCGTAGCCCAACTATTGAGTCAAAGTTTAAACCCTACCCCTGATGAATTAAATGAACACTTTTTGGATGTCCCAACCCTAAATGACAACACGATTAAAATATATACCATAAATAATATTGTATCCAAACCCGAAAGGCACAGCCAATTTTGTCTAAATATTACAGCTTCTTTAGAGGTATTTAATGCAGTCAAAAGAATAAAATCATCTTGGAGGGTATGAATAAAATCCCTACTACATTCATAATGTCTTTAACCCTTTCAATGGTAATTTTAATCAATCTCTATAACAGTCTTCGTGGTATGGAAGTCAGCGCACCTGGCTAGGAAACTAGGGGTCCTGTATTCAATTTCCGTTTGCTACCATGGTAATTTTCCCGAAAAGGGAATTATCCCAAAGGTCAACAGCGTTTGGTTAGTTAGGTTTAAGGCAGGCTTAAGCATTTATACTGGTTTAACCCCGTCATATTCACTATCATTATTCTCTCATTTCATCGGGACATGGAAAGAGCCTTCACGAAAAGTATGTACAATTAGTATATTTGGTTATCCCCGGGGAGAAGGTACATTAGTAGGAGTTAATCTTTTCACAAACTGGACTTGAGGTGATGTACTCAAGGTACGCATATCTATATAAAGCTTTATGCACTGGACTCTTTTTTACAGTCTGGAAATTTGCTTTTGTTAAATATTTTGCAAAGATTGCTTCCCCTATTACAGTAAATAACTAAAAACCAACAAGTATCTTCCAAGCTCTCTCCAAGGCCTTAATTAATATGTATTTAACTATGCACTATATAATCTAACTGCCGACAATCTACTGGACAAGTACCAGTCTACATTTCGACCACACCATAGCATAGCGACAGCACTAATTAATGTTTCGGACGACATAAGACTGGAAATGGACAAAATACAATTAGTATTACTAACACACTTAGATTTCAGTCGAGCTTTTAATAGTCAATTATGACATTTTAGTTGCTAAATTATCGTCATATTTTAATTGTTCTGATATAAGGTAGATGATGGGAGTATGGCCATGCTAAGATTTGAAGAATTTCCCTGGCACCAATTTATGGAATTTTTGGCTACTTTTTGTGGGTCAGTGTAAATTGGTTCCTTGGTAGTTATTAAAAATATATTAATATATTCCATTCTATTGGGAACATAAAAAAAACTCATTTATAAAATTATAATTTTGTGCCATATTAAAAGCATATGAAGTTAATATCGCCTCCCATTTTAACAACAATTTTAATTAGAATTTTTCAACAATTAAATAATGAGAAATTGAAATTTTAGTAGAAATTTTACTATCAAGGTTAATGAAAAAGAAATAATTATTGTTGATTGCAAAACCAATACAAATAATAAAAAATAATAATAAAAGAATCAAATGAAAAAATTAAAATGAAAATATATTAAGATGCCCTTTTATATATGTTTAAATTAAGTTACTTTAAGCATTTTTGACAAATGAACAAGTCTTTGTCTTCCTTGGTGAGGCCAACAAATTCCTCATGAACATAAATTCCACAAAACTCCACAGAGTCTTATTTATTTTACTTCATCTTCACAACACACAACACAATACCAGCTTTCATTCTTTTTTTGATGAAGTCCTTAAGCTTTAGCTTTACATTAAGCTTTGGTACAATCTTCAAATTTCTTGTAGGTAGCTTGTTTGTCATCCTTCTTGTATTTCTTACCATCTTCAATACCACATCACAACTGTTGATAGCAGGTTTCATAACTCGCGTAATCTTACTTTTCTCTTTCGGTGTAGTCGGCATTTCTTAGAAAGAACTTTGATGAGATGAATTTTCTATTGCTTCTGGCTCATCTGAATCATCAATTTCATCTGGATCAAATTCATCTGAGGGATTTAAAGGCTCATCCAAGTATCAAGAGGTATCTGAATCGGATGATGGACTGCTGTGGCGTGAATGTTGCTGCTGGTGGACATTCATCTGAAGAGTGGATGGACCTGCCACTGGATGGAGATGGTTGTCATTAAGTTGTTCCAGTGATTTGGTGCCTGGTGCGGTATTGTTAGCCATGTCTGTGTTTGGTGGTGGCTGCTCAGTGGCTGTGCTCGGTGCAAAAGCCTCTTCATGGATTACAAGAGGATTGAAGGGATGTATTCCTGTGGCCATTATCCCACTTTTCATATTTGTCATAGACCTCTATCGTGTTGGGGTAAAAACATCAGCGAGGTTCAGCCTTGAAATATCTTGCTCCTCTCTATGAGTGTCAAAATACAGGCATGCATACTGATCCCAAAAGATCTCAAAACTTCGGAAACGACCTTTGTCTAAAATTTGTAGCGCATGCGTTGTGTTTGATGGCAGACAATACAAAATAATACCATTCTCTTTAGCAACCTCACGTATCTTGTAATATAGGGGTGATTTAGCCCCATAAAAAAATCAGAATACAATTTCTACTTGGCTTGAAAATTGAGAAGTGTTTGAGAATGTAAACAAATGTTTCTGTGATCGTATAATCTTTTCGTGTCATTTATGTTTGTTAACCCGTAGGATATTTTATTCCCAAACTGTATTTTTTCTTACCCCAGAGTGCCGGACCATTGGGGGAATTACAGATCCTGTAGCTTATCCACAAACGTCAAATAAAATTTGGTTAGGATTATTTATTTCACACATTTCCTTTATATTATATCGTTAAAATGCAGTTTAGAATATTTATTTCATAAAAAAGCAGCTTTTATTGCTATATCAACCACCTGGGTGAGTTTTCTGAAAGTTCTATAAAATATATACCTTCTTAAAGAAAATTAAATATTGATACCTCTACTCGAATCAGCATAGAAAACTGCATACTAAGCAATCAAACAATTGAAATTATCTGTTAATAAAACATGAGAACAAATGACAACTTACCGAAGTGAAAAAGAAGCAAGTTCTCCAAAAGCTTACCTCCAGAAAATGGCGGCTCCACGCCGTTCAACGCACTTCCCGATAACGTTCCTTTCTGGTTGGCGTAGTTTAGATGTACGAGTACCGCAGGGGGTCAGTTCTTGGAGAGCTCTTGGTTTTCATGTTTATTAATGACCTACCGGCTTCTCTGCAGTTCACTAAACATCAACTGTGCGCATACGATCTCCAAATATGTCTTCCTCTACACCACTATTAAATAATACCTTTGCTTTACTAAACTCAGATCTTAATGCAGTGCACACATGACTTGTTTATTAATCCTGGTAAATTTCAATTTATTATCATAGGCTCAAATAATCTTAAATCTATTATTAACTTTTCTAATCTGCCTAAAATAATATAGAATAAAGATATAAATCCTTTGGTGCCTGTGATCAAAGATTTGTGCGTATATAAATAATGATACTATTACATGGTCTAAAGAAGTAACTCATATTTCTAAAAAGGTTTTTACGTCTTTGCATTTATTAAAGTGACTTAAGATCTTTTTCTTCTGATTCTCTTAAAAATCACTTGTTTAAACTCTAATAATTCATCACTTGCTTGATAGTTTAGGTGTTTTACCTAATATTTGACTTAGTAAACATCTAACTTTAATCTCATAATTTTCATAACTTAATTAACCTAACAGATGTCATTTTCCATTCAATGTCTCTTTATATAATAATACTAGCGGACCCGACAGACGTTGTCCTGCCTGAACGTTGGCTTTTCGTTTGGGTAGCACAATTGATTTCGATAATAAAACAAATACTATGTGATCATCACAATTACAAATTAAGTGTTTGTCAAGACAACATACAAAATAAAACCTCTTTTCATTTTTTGGAATTTCGCCCACAGCTCCACAAATATCAGCTGTATCGAAAAACAAACATAACTATGAATTATTCTCAGAAGTTCAATTATTCATGAACTTTTCATAAGGTTTTAACTGTCAATTATTAATGAACCTATTAATTATTCATGAACTTTTCATAAGGTTTTAACTGTCAATTATTAATGAACCTATTAATTTTTTAAATGGTCAATTATTAATATTATATTCATTATTATAAATATTGGGGGTGGTGGTGGTGTAGAGGGGGGGTGGTGGTGAAATTTTGAGGTTACATGTTCTGATATGCAGAAAATCTATTAAAAAAAAATCCTACCAAAAAATTCCCTAAAAAATAAAAAAAATCCTAGAACCCGATTGCAGCGCCACCTACCGGGTCCAATTATGAATCTAAACCATCCACGGACCCACTCAAACGCACACAAAAAATTTCATCAAAATCGGTCCAGCCGTTTAGGAGTAGTTCAGTGACATACACACGTACAGAAGAATTATATATATTAAGATTTCAGGATAGTTAAATTCTCTGATCGGAATCTATTCAAGAATGTTTCTTTATCACAACTTAAGTATTTATTATTTTCTGCACTGGTTTTGTCTCAGACCTGAAGATGGCGTAATCGCCGAAACATGTCACCGTCCAGCCAAGACTAACATAACTGTTCAACACTAAATAGGGAGAGGAATAAAATCAAAGAGATAAGGAACGTCAATTTATTATAAACTCATAAGGCATTACATTTATAAATTAGTGTTACACTTCTTTCATATTAATCAATTTGTACTTATATACGTTATCCAATCTTTGTAACAAATCATAGCTCTGTACAAGTATAACCTGGATGAAACACATCCGTTTATTTTCAATTAAATCTCCTGAATAATCAATTATCTCGATATTTAACACAGGCAAAGTTACGTAATAATTAACTTGACTAAATAATTTCAATACTAATAGATTGTTAATACTTAATTTTGCTATAGATTTTACTTGATAATTCATACCTTTCATTTTAGTATGTTTTCTTACCCACCTCGGTGGCGTAGTTGGCTAACGCACTAGTCGTGTTGAGCTCGACCGCCAAGGACGGAGAGATCGAGATTCGAGTCTCGGTCGGGTGAACTGGGGGTGGTTTTTCCTAAATAGTTTTCCACTCTCCCTCCACGTAAATGCGGGTTCACTTCTTATAAATTCGACCCTCCCAATTCCTAATACATTAGCGTAATTAGTACTTAAGCGTATAACCCAAACGGGTAGTAAGACGCGGTGCTAAATAATAATAATATGTTTTCTTAAAAAATTTCTGTTGATATTTTATGCTGTTAATTCTCTTTGTTCACATTTATAAGGCACATCAACAACAATCTAGTCAACACAATTAATCTTTTGTCAACCTTTCTAACTGTCATTCTTATAACCATCATTTGCTTAAAATATTTAAATCATTATAGAATACGCTTTCCTTGCTAACCTGTTTTTCAAATAATTTACTAGAATATATAAATAATTCAACTAATATCTTTTATATTAATGGCATTTCAATTACTTATTATTTTGTTTAAAGATTCTTACTTGATAAGTCATAACTTTCATATATACTTTTGTTAACATTTTTAAGTTATTAATAACCGAAATATAGTCAAATTGCCAATTCATCTAATTCATCTTCTAGGCAATTAGCTTATCAGCCACTCCTATAACCTGTTATTTCTTAAAATATTTTAATAAGCACAGAATACTTTTTCCTTGTTTATCTGTTAATCAAATAATTTCTAGAATATTATCATTGTAAAAATCTTATCAATGAATGACCTTATAGAAGTACTGTTATATTTATTTAAAATACAATTGTTTTAATTGCCTTCATAATTCATGATAGAATGAGTTCTTTCTCTAAATAAATCATCTTGCACGTTATTATTTCTTGATTTCTATCTTGATTTAATTGACTTAAAGTAGTTATTCATGTCAATTTAAGTAAATGTAACATTTTAGTGCGTTCCCTGTATTACTAATTTTACTATGATATAGTTTACAATGACTTGACTTTTGAACTAATGTGAATACATGACAACAACTTCTAAAGACATATCTAAGATTTATTTATCATCGACTTGCGATACTGTGACCATATTTCTACATATTATAAACAAACTTGACTGGCTACGACTTGATGATGGACAGCATCTAAATACTCTTTTAATGACAAATAAAATATTTCTAACAGGATATCCTCAATATCTCTTCATGTTCGTCATAATCTCAATCCCGTTACACCTACACACTTTCCATCCCTCTTCATAAATCATTCTTTTATTCTCTCTCTCTCTCTCACTCTCTTTTACTGTTGATGGAGCTTGTTCCTGGAATCCTCTTGATATAAATATTAAAACTGTTGCCACTATAAATTCCTTTCAGCATAGGCTTGAGCAAGGTCTGCGAGCAGAGTCTCGATCGTCGATGTGAGGGGAAATCTAGGGATAAAATAAGTATGCGTGTGTGTGAAATTATATTATTATTATTATTATTATTATTATTATTATTATTATTATGTGTAAAAATGTATCTAAACTACATAGTTATTAAATTATTTTATTAACATTATCGTTGTTTTAAATTATTAGCTATCTCTATCATGTTTAGGTATGTTATGTGTAGCATAATGACACGTGAATGTGTGTCATGTTTGTGTGTTTTAATTTTTTTTATTCTCTATTCTTTATTTAGTTCTATTTTCAACATTTATTTTAATTTTAATATGTCCATATTAATATTATGATTACATCATTATTAATTTTAGTTAATTCATATATGATACAGGAAATGTTTTCTTATAATGTAAATATATATATATATATATATATATATATATATGACTACTAGATCTGTTCAAAAATAAAAAATAAAATAAACGGTATGACATGACCTCACAAACTTTCTCATATTGTGTATTATAGCCTAGAAGAAAGTTTTCAAAAATAAGTTTTCAGCAAATTACCCTTAAGTAAGTTTTGCTTATAAAAACAAATATTTCATTTTGTTACTCACAATACACAGTCTTTATATATAAACTTAGTACAAACTGGGCAAATATTTTTAGCAAATTTCTAATTTTCAAAAATAAGCTATTTGTAGAATATCCTATTTTTTTTAAAATTTGTGTGGAAATTAAAATGCATTCTTAGTTATCATGCAGCAAACTCAATTTTAAAGGTCAAATTCAAATAATTTCAAATTTAATATAATATTTCGCACGCAAACTAACCTTAAATTAATTTACCTTAGAAAAATAAAAATACACTATTATCTATCATGTAAAACAGTTCCTGATACCAATTTAGAAAAAATCATCAGAGTTTTTTTTATAAAATTTAACAATAATCAGTCATTAGTAATGTTAACTACAAAGAACTATTTAAAAACAAAAAACAAATGTACATAATTATTTATAATGTAAAAAATATAACAAATGCCCATCTTGAACCAAATTGCTTGTAACATATTTTTAAATATCCAAATTAAAAAACTTAGTAAATAACCCTTAAATGAATGTTCCCTAAAAACCAGTATACATACTCCCCAAATATACTTTTTTAACAAAATCGTTGGAGCCATTTTCAAAATATCTCGTATTTTCGAAAATTACTCATCAGTCAACTACTCTTTAACGAATTTTTACCCAAAAAAACAAGCAGACTATAAAGTGGGAGGTCAAAAACTCCCTAGATGTCAATTTTAAACAAAATAACTCTAAACATTTTCGAAAAATTTGAATACAAAAATCATTCATCAGTAAACCACCCTTAATTTGTAAGCTAGGGTCAAAATAAAACCTGCTGAGGTATAACATCTAGACTTGTAGCCAGGGACAAACTAACAGACACATAAAACGTAAAGATTCATCATAATCTATGGGCCAAATGTTTTCACGTTAACAATACTCTCTCTTGATATGAAAAAAAAATTAAAATAGTAAATTAAAAACAACAGTATCGTACATAAAAAAATTAAAAACATGATAATCGGATAAAACTTCCTGCTTATTTTTTCAATACCGGTACCTACTAATATCGATATTTTTAATTCGATACGAGTATAATATTGACCCTTTTTTACACTTGAAATGAGTAGAGTATCTATAAATTTCTTTTAACATCACATTAATAATTTGGAATGCTTAGCTAAAGACCAATACAAATAAAGGTATATCACTGATTTTCTTCCGTTAAAAATATCCATAGTTGGTCCTTAAAAAACCACATTAGCTATCATGGAGCAATGGTCTATATTCTCAGATGGGACTTTAGAACATCTTTCTTATAAAATTCAACTATTAGATTAAACTTCTTTTGGCACTATAATTTTTTTTGTTATCAACTTAAACAATTGTCTCTTATCGTACCACGTTATATCTTTGAATTATTTTATATTAAATAAGACTCGCTATAGGCTTATGTAATTTTAGTCTATGCTTTCTTACTTGTTGTATAACATATTTTTATTTGTTCTGTAACTATTTTTTCCTTGACTTGTTTTAGTGTTTCATATGAATAATACGATCAAATTAAAATAAATTAATTTTTGTCAAATACTAATTGTTTATCCATTCTAATACTATTATTTATACTACATAATTCCTATATTCTTCTACAAAGCTTTAAAACTTTATATCTAAATTGACTATTATAATACGTCTAGTTGTATTGTATTTTTACAGGTTTTTAATTTGTTTCATGCTATTTTATCTGTGTCTATTTTATAACTCCAAATATTGTTTTAAAAATGTCTAGTTTTTGAAAATTTTAGTTCAATTTTCTTTTTCTATATTAATTTACAAATTAACTCTTACTTTTTTGTCTGGTTTCCATCTTTTCCATACATTTGTAACCAAATAAATTTCAATATCCTCATTTTCAAGTTTTATCTTATATTACTATTCCTTACGTATAATATTTTTTAGAATGTTCTCTAAAATGTTAAATTTAAAAGAGCTAGAAATACTCCTCTTTCGAGTGTAATCTTCCAAATGTCAGAGGTCATGTCAAAGCGAAGAGCGCTTCTTGCAATGCCGTGATTATGAAGCTTTCAGACTAATAATATATGAATGGGAGAACCATTAATTATGAGTCCTTAATGGTGACCTGGTGGTCTAGGGGTAAGGTGCCGGACTTCTGTGCTGGGGGTCCGGGGTTCAATCTTCGGTCCCGGCACAGATGTATCTGATTGCCAAAGCCTTCCTTCACCTCTGACAAGACGTGTACTAATCACAACTTGTGAATGTGTGGAATGGTTGGCCTCCACCGTGGTTCGGATCCCACGTTAAGCTGTAGGTCCTCCATTTCATCTGAAAATCACCCTAGCATTACACATTAGGGTAAGTGCGTACAACCCGAACGATTAGTAAGATGCGGTGCTAATAATAATAATTATTATTATTACTATGAGTCATGTGGTATATTAGGAGATTTAAGTGGAATGTTATATAAGCGCCCCCTTTTATAGCACCTTGTTTTACTACCCATTCGGGATAAACAGGTAGTCCCCGTTATAAGCGGTAGATGCGTTCCGGCAAAGTGCCGCGTAAAGCGAAACCGCTTATAATGGGAACTATTTATAGCCTAGAGCGATAGTGGCAAATAGAACGTCATACAGCTTAGTATATATTGATATTGATCAAGTAGGCTTACAGTACTGTATACGTTAAAAAGGATTTTAGTAAGTAAAACAAGCGGTTTTGTTATTCAAATAAATTTTATTATATTGACGAAATACACAACCAAATCAGTACTGTATATATGAGTTTATTATGTTAAAAAGGGTACATAAGATGTTATAAAAATAAAAAAGCTATACAGTACTGTATGTACAGTAGTTTTTTCCAAATTAAGATTACTGTAAAATATTAGTACATACATATGTATTAAAGAAATTAAGTTTTTTACTACTTTTAAGATTANATCTTGTGTTAATTCTGCATAAAGAATTTGAGCTCTTTCTTGAATGATTGCCATAGAAATAGGCGCATTCCGCTGGTTGTGGTGTTCAATCCAGGTAGACAAAAGCCTTTAATTTTTTTCCATTGTATCTGATCTCGATGTAGCTAATCTTTCAACACTTAAATTCGTACAAGATTCAATACTTTTACGAATTGCGTCTGTATTAAATCGGATCGTTCTTATAGACGACTCTGGAAGACCCATTACTCGCTGAATATCGACCACACGTTCGCCTTTATCGATAAGTTTTAAAACTTCCAGTTTAATCTCCAATGAAAGAGAATTTCTCGCACTTTTTTAGTATTCGCACTTGAATGTTCCTTGCGTTTTTGCGACATTTTCAATAACTCGACAACAACACTAAACGAAATGTCACACCACTCAATAAAACGCTAACAGGAAATACAATTGCTAGACTAGGTATGTAAGTAAACAGCGCAGAGCTACTGACAGCGATCGATAGCTCGAGGTGACTAAGTTGTAAAAATAGACAAACCCAGACAATCACAGAGTATGGGAGCACTGACCTTGAGGAGAGATCGAGACGACAAACAGCGTGCCACGTAATTACATACTAACTATACACTCCAAGCAATCACCGCTTTGGTGCAACTCAACTCAAATACAAAACCTTTCAAGGACCTTTTTCACTTTTCCAAACCGCGTAAACGAGAAATCGCGTAAAGCGGGACCGCGTATAACGGGGACTGCCTGTACGCTTATGTACTATTTACGCTGATGGTTCTAGGAATTAGGAAGGTTAGATTTATATGACGTGTACCCGCATTTGCGTGGAGAGAGAGAGTGTAAAATCATTTTGGAAAACAAATCTAAGTTAACACGACCGAGATTCAAACTTCGATCTCCCCGTAATCGGTAGTCTAGCCTACTACGAGAGCAGTCTCTTAGACCATGTGGCCACCAAGGTGGGTATTCATTTTTTTATTAATACTAGATTAAAAACATTAGGTGATTATAATTTGGGGTGGTCATAATTTTATTTCATAATTCCTATTTAAAGTGTAATTTATTTACAGCACAACAAAATTGATGTACTTACAGAAGTAGCTAAATTTTACTATCATATACTATATATTCCCAGCAAGTCTATTTATCACATTAAAATGAATTAAGTAATTTTTAATCCAAATAGTAATTGGTATCTAATTTCAACAGGAATTAGTTGAAAACAAGATTTTGACTTTGATCCAAGTTAATAGGTTAATTTTAAAGAGGTCTTGAGCTAACGTTCTAGTCTATTCATTTTTATAAAATAGTTCGAAAAACAATATCTCAAACTCGATTACTAAACAAGCACCATTTCTAATGCTTTCATATTTAAGCTGGTTTCATAAGATATATGTGTTTTATATTAAAAGCTAATCAGTTTAATAAAGTTTAGTTATTTTCAGTACGAGCAAACAATTCAACTAGAAATTCGCTTTAATTAATATATATTCCATACAATTATATTTTAGTACAATTTCAAATTGACTACACATATATATTTTATAGAACAAATATATCTTAAGTCATACATAGCTATGTAAGTAATCAGGTTAGTGAATCAAACAAAATAAATAGAGCCTACCGATACTTCTCTCATATTGTTTTTTAATCTATATAATATTTTTTATTTCATAGTATACTTATTATTTATTTTATTTTAGCTATTTGACTGCCCAATAATAATTTAATTGAATAATTTTATATCGAACCAAATTGAAATTATAAGATAGTTTAGTTAAAATATCGTTCTGATAAAGGCTAGGGAAATAACTTCCGAATATAGTAATAAATAAATAAATAAATAAATAAATAAATAAATAAATAAATAAATTAATTTCATAACAGTTCACGGTTATATAATTTTATTTCTTTTAAACGTGTGACTGTAAACATTCAATATCTTTTTTTAAAAAATTCATAGCTGATAAGTGCTTTTGATTAGGGCCAACATTTTTAAAAATAGTTTTAATATTTTTATTACATCCCTGTTTATTTTTATAGCTAATATGTGAGGAAACACAAGCGTTGGCTGGCACTTCATTACTTTCGTACCAATTGGTATAACCAATTATTTGCAGCCTGCAGCGGGCCTGTCGCTACCAATTTTATAGACCTAGCTCACCTAATACACGGGGAATTAATATTTGTTGATAAATATAACTAAAATGTGGCTTTACACATGTGGCGACTCGATTATTTAAAACCCTCTGTTTAGCTAAATAGTCAACCCAAAATATATAATATAATATCAATTAATTATTTGGGCTTTTAGATCCATACTTGCCTGTTGCTGACGTATATTGTACAAATATCACTGTGGTACTTCGCTAAACATAAAACAAACCAATTTGTCCCAGTATCCTCCATGATGATACACGATGATTATATAAAGATATATTTTTAAAGAAAAAACCCAAATGCGATCCCCAAATTGTCAGAGAGACAATGGACAAATTGGTAAAGAAATTCTTTTTTCCTCATGTACAGGCTAAGCCTATAAAGACTTCAGATAAACTAAAACATAAATATGCTAAAACAAACAAAAAACAAATAAACTTAGTGACGTTTATGCACTTCCATTACTATACACTCTCCTTCATGCTAAAATTGTTTGCATAATTTTATGAATAGGGAACGTCAAAACAATGACAAACCCTCTATCACTAAAACTACGACAGATACTTGAGGTTTATAACTACCATTCATTATTAAAATTAGAGTATTTAAGATTTACGGGCTGAGATTCATACGCTGACTAATAATCTTAAAGAATAATTAATTCAAATCCTAGTAAGATGCACATTTAATATATTTATATGGTTAGAAAGTGGTTGATATTTTAACGATTCATTAATCACTAAAAGTGCGGCTTGAAATGCTAAGTTTTCTTGTGTATGCACCACGTATTAAACATTTATGTAAAACTAAACATATGTTATTACTTAATAAGAGGCATTAGTTTTCTGTTTTATAAGTACACTCAAAACTAGGGTTATTAACGAGTGAATCAATGTTAATATGTGGGGTGGGTAAAATAAAAGTCACTCAACCTTACGTAGAAGGGGGAAATAAAACCATAGTGTGGAAAACAATTCTTTTATTTAACTAGTAGGCGTTCAACGTTGAGAACGTGTGTTCTTATATTCTTCCTATACCAATATACAGGGTGACCCAAAATTCTGAATACATAGACGAAACGTAGTCAAATTATTTAATAACATCTTCAACATGCTGTCCACTCCTTATCGATGCAGAGTTCAACGTGATTTGAAAGATTTATAGGAACACGATGAAGTAACTCCCCATTTTCGTCGATCCTAGTACATTCATTGATGATGCGGTCCTTTAAATGATCGATATATCTTATTTTAATTGCGTACACCCTTTCCTTCAGCATGACCCAGAAGAAGAAATCGAGGGGACTAATATCTGGTGAGCTGAAAACCCATTCCACAAGGCCACGCCTCCCAATCCAGTTAGGGAAATTCTCGTCCAACCAGTGTCGTGCAACCGTGCCATAAATGGGTAGGGCCCTATCTTATTGGAACCACTCGGGTAGGCCTTCGCCTAACCCGTCGATTTAGGGCCTCAGCTGTTCGCCTAACAAGGCGAGGTATGTCTCACCTGTGACGCTCCGATCAAAGAAAAACAGTCACAACCCATGTGCTTTCCACAATCCACACCACACCATAATCCTCTCCGCCCCTTACTGTTTGGATGGGTTCGTCCAATGTGGTTTGTTTTGTGACTAATACCAAACATTTTGTCAGTTGACCTCACTGTTAACGTGAAACAAGGCTTCGTCGCTGAATAACACACAGTCTTTTGTGAAGCGGTCATTTTCATCCGACCAATTAGAGAGCCATTCGCACATTTCCTATCTTAGGTCCGGGTCGCCCTCGGTTAAGCTGTGCAAGATGTGTAACTTGTACCGGTGAAAGCGCTCGGCTTTTAAAATATTTTTGACAGTTTTGCGAGGCATACCCAATCACAAGGATGTCCTGTGAATTGACTTTTTTGGGGCTCGTTGTGACCTTCGCCATGACAACTCCCCTCGTGTCATCGTTCATTACCGTTGGTCTTCTGAAACGGAGTTTGTCCAAGACACTGCCTGTTTCCTTGAATTTCCTAACCACCTTCTCCACTGTGCCAAACAAAACGGGTGTTCTTCTGGGATGATTTGCATTGAAAGCCGCTGGTATATGTCGGTATGACCACCCCTCACGTCCACTCAGCAGTACCAGGTCAATACGTTCTTCTTTCGATGAACTCATAGTCAATCTATGAACAAAACAGAAAGAATGTATTAATACCTATGTGTCCAGACTTTTTAGTCACACTTATAGTTCAATGTAAGGTTGGTTGCTTTTATTAATATACAGGGGCTACAATCGCCATGTTTTAGAATGGCAATACCGTTATTTTAACATATATGTTTAACTGGTTGAATCGATAAATAAATAGGTGCTATTACGCTAAAAGTTACTTTAGTGATTGTTCCTTTACAAACTTTGTGAGATAAAATAAACAGGCAGTTCTTTTAACATCAGTGTGTAGCTGGTTGTATCTGTAAATATACGGTACGCCACCTATCCCTCCCTATTTTATATTAATGTAAAGATTCATGTAGGTATGTTTCTAGATGCAATCAGCTATACATTGATGTTAAAAGAACTGCCTGTCCAGTTTATCTCACGGCGTTTATAAAGGAACATTCACTACTATCCATTGTTAATAGCCCCTGTATATTGCTAATGAATGTTTCCAGATGCAACCAACTATACATACATGTTAAAGGAACTGCATGTCCAGTTTATCTCACGGCGTTTATAAAGGAACATTCACTTCTGTCCATTGTTAATAGCCCCTGTATATTGCTAATGAATGTTTCCAGATGCAACTAGCTATACATACATGTTAAAAGAACTGCTTGCCTATTTTATCTCACGGCTGTTGTAAAGGAACCATCACTACAGTCCCTTTTAACGCTGGATGAGACTCTCGATTCTTCTAACCCTCGAATCCTTAAGGATATTCGAGATTCAAGAATTCTAGAAAATTTCAAAATCGAGACAAGTCATTAAAAAAGTGTTTAAAAATTACATTTGAATTGTAGTTGGTTTTAAGGCCTCAATACAGCTTATTGGTGGTTCAGACTCATAATTTTAAGTCAAACTTAACAACCAGACCCCATACCATTAATTTAACACTCGATTAAATGTATGAACGTTATAGCGAATGCATTTTAGCAAAAAATTTAGCATTAGCTACTATTTCTATTTTCTAGTATTCTGTTATATTCTATTTTCTCTTATATTCATGAGTTTTCACAAGATTAAGATTCGAATTTGAAATTCGGGATTTGTAAGTAAAATAAAGATTTTAATTAGAGATTTGGTATCGTAAAATAGTAGATTCGACCAAACTCTACTTTTATGTTAATAGCCCCTATGTATTATGGTGTGCAGGATATGTACCATGATTGGTAAATTCTAGAACCTTGTTCATGGTATTGGCTGGCAAAACCAATGGAAAAAGACCACTGGGAAGACCTAGACGCAGATGGGAGGATAGGGTGTGATGAGGTAGACTAGATAGAACTATATCAAGAAAGGAATAGGCTCTAATGAGGTAGACTGGATATAACTAGATCAAGATAGGAATAGGCTGTAATGAGGTGAACTGGGTATAATTAGCTCAAGATAGAGATAAGGTGTAATAAATTGAAATGAATATATCTAGCTCAAGATAGGATGTAATGAGGTNAATGAGGTGGACTGGATAGAACTAGCTCAAGATAGAGGTAGGTGGCATATCGTATATTTCCAGATGCAGCCAGCTAAACACTGATGGTACAAGAACTGCCTGTTCAGTTCATCTCACGACGTTTGCAAAGGAACAATCACTAAACTAATGTTCAACATAATAGCCCCTGTTTATTTACCTTTATAGATTCTGTGCCAACAACAATCGCGGAACCCTTTTATTACTTGTGGAGGCGGCCCACGCCTACACCCGTTGGCAACGGCGGAGTTAAATAGGGGACCGCGATTCAGACTCGGGCGTGATAAGTCAATGGCGTTACCCCGGGGTTTGGGCTGAGAGAGAGAACTCAAGAGATTGTGTTTCTGTACATTTATTCAAATCCTAACATGAGCCTGAGGTTGGTCCCGGGTATACAATCAAACGTTGAACTGAGACCTCATCCCCGCGCGAACGTACAATTCAAAACATCAAACGATGAGCGTCCCGCGTATACACAGTCACGCCCGAGGTCGAGAAAATCCCCTCACATACGGTAATAAGTCCACACACCCGAGAGATAACGACTCACGGACCAACTACGCGTGCGACCGTCCAGACAAGGGACGAACCAACGTGCACTAACCGGGTACTAAACCAGAGTCTCTGGGCTCGCCGAGACCGTGCGCAGCCAACCGCGTAGGAGAAACAAACGAGCAGCGCTGCGCACGCACACCAAAAGAAAAGAGACGAGGAAACTCGGCTCAATCCAACCAGTTAAACAGAAATGTTAAAATAACGCTACAGCCATTCTAAAACATGGCGATATAGCCCCTTTCTAATAATACATGCAACCAGTTATACGCTGGTTTTAAAAACACTGTCTTATCCAATCTACCTCACAATATTTGCTCTAGAATAATCGGATCACTTTATTAATTTAATAGCTCCTGAATATTTAAATGCCAATTTTACTTTTTTGCCTCACATAAAATGTATATTTTCTTTTTACTTAACCCACAACCACACCCCCTCATTATTTTCTCAATTTAAAATCGTTTCTTATAGGTATTTGGAGGGGTCTTTATACCTAATTATCGAATTTCAGTTTTCTAGCACACAGAAAAGTAGCTGTTTATCTTAGTTTTGGCTCTGATGCTGATGTAATCAGTCGGTTAAAAATTCCAAAAGTGAATGTTAAATACATCAAACAAATAATTAAAATATTATTTTTGGAAAGTGTAAATCCCTTCTACCACCTTCCATTAAAAAACCCCACTTATATATTTCAAATTTTAAGAATAATAATTATATTAATCCTTATATCTTTCTACCAAATCTAAATTTTCTTCCACACCTAAAAGCGCCCCCCCTTCTCTGTTTTATAAAGTCCGAATTAAATTTTAACATTTTCCAACTCTTAGTATTTATTTGAAGTGGTATTTTTACTCGCCTAATTCACTCTTAGAAAATTCAAAATTTAAGATCTGGAGCTGAATCTCTATCTGTTTGCAGAATTTTAGTTTTTTATACATCATCTAAAAAGGTTTTTTCCTAATTATAGTCCTTCCAATTCCCGGAGCCACATATAGCGATTTAGAGAACTTTTAAAACACTAAAAGTGGATATATATCAATGTTCCTCTGAGTCACTGAAATGTTTTGTACAACTAAGTCTTAGTGTCACACTGTGCCCTCTTTCGCGAGTGCTCTAGAGTGCTTCCGGTTGACATCCGGCCCTCTTACTCCTAGTTCAAAGTTTTTTTTATATCCATCCTCATTTATAGTTCTGCTTTCTTTCAATAACTCTCATAACCTTTCCCACCATCATTATCGTCAGGCGGTAGATATCTACATTTTAATTAAAACATTTGTTCATGAATGTTGTAAATAATCTAAAATTAAATTAATTTTAAATAATATGCAAATAAACAGGACTTAAATTTTCTGTAGTAATCTTTGCTATTCCCATGGCTTAGCGGTAAGGATGAATTACATTCACTGATGAGGATCGTGATTCAACTCCAAAGAAGGACTAAAGTTTAAAGATATAATTATGCTAGTCTGGCTTTATTTTAGTCTTAGGTATTTTCTTAGATTAAAATAGTTGGTAGCTCATGTGTGAATTAAGTATTTTTATAAATTGAATTTTAAATGCCTTTTTATGATGATGATGATGATGATGATGATGATAATAATAAATTTATACTAATATTGACAAAAATTCCTTAATTAAATGTGACATTTCATTAGCTTTCCAGATATTAGATGAACATAAAATCTTTGACAGTAAAGCCACGAAAAATTATAACAATGCCAAAATTACAGATTCTATAGTTTTTATTAGATTTTGCTTGAATTTAATGTTTTAATCATTTATTAGCGAGGTTCTTTCGCGGTAATATTTGAGAGGATTACAGAAGAACTCTTAAGGTGAGATGGAATGGGACGTAAAAAAAAAGGCCAGTGTTTTTGTAGTTTTTATGGAAAAACATTTTTGGATAAAATAAAATAAAGTACAAACATAGAATAGAAAAACATAGAAAACATAGAATTTAATTTTATTCACGTGATGATATCAACAGTTGTTGAATATCTGTCATAAGCATAGCGGCATTGGACGAAAAAAAAAATTAAATGAAGAGAAAAAGTTGTCAATAAATTATAGGATACCCTTGAAATATATTAAATAATATTGAGGTCACCATGTGAAGAAAATTAAATTTTATGTTTGTACTGGAGGTATATATTATTTATTTTGGCCAAAAAAAGTTTTGCTATAAAAAACTGCAAAAACACTGACTTTTTCTCTAGTTCCCTTCCATCTCACCTTGGGAGCTGAAATATCTCAGCGCCTTTAAAGGATCTCGTGTTTGAATCACATTCATGAAATTGAAGTTAATATGATTATTATTATTAAAAGGTCAAGTTCCTCTAAATTTAGTCAACATTGGTGGTCACATGGTCTAACCTTGCATCACTCTCGTGTTAGATTGGATGGCTAGTGATGAGAAGATCAAGATTTGTATCCTGGTCAGGTGTTAACTTCTTTTTTCAAAATGGTTTCCCACTCTCTCTCTAAATTAAGGTATAATTACTCTAGAATTCTAAATTTACTAGCCCTATTCCATTAGTGTGATTAACATATGCGTTTATTTTAAACGGGAACAGAGATGCATTGACGTTTTAAAAATCTAGATGTACTGGAATTGTTGCTGCGCCGACGTTCGCAGCCCCTTATTAACATTCATTTTAACTCTATCCTGTCAAGTAAAACGTTTCCCGTTGGATGGGAATAATCTGTTGACAGTCCTACATATAAATAAATTGTACGACAAAATCGTACTTTCTTTCTCAAATATAAATTTCAAATTTTTAGAAAAATATAAACTTCTCTCAAATGAATATTTATTTGAAAAAAAAAAATCATTTGGTTCTACTTATAATTTAAAACATACTCCACGAATATGAATTTTGAACAAAAGTTTAAATGCAAATTAAAAAAAAAATTAATTTTCAAAAAGTAGTCATCAATAAACTATCCTTAGTTTTAGAGTAACAAACAAACTACATTTTAGACTTGAGATATATTCATATAACATCTAAATATCAAGTTTAAACGAAATATATTAAACCGTTTTGGCTGTAGGTCTGAGTACAAACAGACATGACTAAAAAACACTTTATTTTAGTTTGGAGCTATGTAAAATGTCAAGAAACATCATAATCTTAAGGTTCAAAATGTTCACGAATACATATATTATATTCTCTTTAAAATAAAATAAAAATGTGCAAGAAACAATTTTTGTGATTGTATAGGCTTCACGGTCTCTTAAATACGCCCTTTAAAATACATGATAGAATAATATAAAAGCATAACATTCACTATAGATTTTTCCTGATAACCAACATGGTTTTATGAGCATATACACTGTCACTAACCTAGTCAAATTTCTGGAACATGGTTCCTCTGAAGTTTCTTCTCAAGGTCATATTGATTTAATTTATGTTGACCTAGGTAAGGCCTTTGATGACCTGTGCCAACATACTGTTACTCTCTCAAAACCTAGCGATTTTAGCTTTTATATTTACCTTATTCATTGGTTAAGCAGTTATTTGCATATTATATATTTTGTCATCAAAATGAACACATTCACCTTTGACTATATCTTAGCTCCTTGTGTTATTTACAAGGGTCAAATTGATGTCATGAGTTTGTTTATGATATCATTAAAATTATAAATTAGCCAATCATTTTGCATTTTTATGGGGTCAGGCGTACATTTCAAAATTACAAAGGGGATATTTATTCTGTAGACATAGTGAAAATGAAATGTATATTTATAAATAAAAACAAAATCCATATAATTCATGATGAAAAATCCCACTCAATTTTTTTCTGCCGTCTTACCATCGGAATATACATAATTCCCCCCACCTCCATAACCATACAATTTTTTCCCATCGTCTAAACCTGTGGTCTCCAAACTATGGCCCGCAGGCCACATCCGGCCCACCACAATATTATATCTGGCCCATCCCAAGATTTTATCAAAAAACAAATTAATTGTTTCTCTTTGTTATTTCTTAACCACGCAATATATTTGACTTGTCCAGTTCCTGTCCACATGTGTGCCTCCCCCCCATGACACCAAGCCAGAGTGCTGTTGGAATTGCAAACCCTCATTTACAGCCGCAGGTGTTATTAAATTGTACCTAAAACAGAACGGCTTGTGATGATTTTTAGGTAGTTCTAAGTCTCCCTGCAGAGGATTATAAAATAAAAGTCCCGAAAGATATTACCTAATTTTAAAAATAAGTAATTAGCCTATATTGACTAATTATTATAAATATAATTCATTACATATAAATTGATTCATTTCTCACAGAGAAGAATCAACCTCAATAACTTTTATCAAACACTGACCTGTTTTGGAAAGTGGCTTTTTTTTTTACAGACGTGACCAGCCATATGACTTGAATCTAAATTCTCATGCCTAAACAAATTTGATTTGTGATCTATCCACGCATGTCAAGGCATTCAGGGCAATAATAATGCTACTTGAAGAACAGGTGAACGTTACTTTGGCCCGTGAAAATGTGTGAAATATATTATGTGGCCCACGTAGCAAAAAGGTTTGGAGACCCCTGACTCTAAACCATAGCTCTTCCTTTCATCCGACGGCTGCCAATAAAAAATATCGACAACGTTCTGAATTTTCAAAATCACAAGAGAAACAGCAGAAATACGTTCAAGTTTTCCGCAACACTTCTCCTTCCATAGATGTGACATGGCCTGGAATGACGATGACTTCAGACTGACTTTGTACGAAAGGAAATATCTGTCTGTCTTTCTGTTGCTCTATTTCCATCAAAGAAAATTACTTTTTTTTAGCTGTTTTCACCTTGAATATTTAATACAAGATATAGCTTCTTAAATCCTATTTTATTATATTTAAAACACGTTTCACCATCTTTCGCTTCCTGTTTCTTTCTTTTTAGCACCGTGTCTTACTACCCGTTCGGTTTATAGGCTTATGTATTAATTAAACCAATGTGTTAAGGATTAGGAAGGTCAAATTTAGATAAAATGTACCCACCTTTGCATGGAAGGAGAGTGGAGAATCATTTATGAAAACCAACCACAGCACATCCAACAAGAGTCGAACCCTGATCTCCCCATATCTGGCAGTCTAGTCTATTACAAGAGTAGTGCCTTAGATCATGCGGCCACCGAAACCGAAGAGGGTTCCTGGTTTCTTAACAAGGAAGTAATGTCACACCCCAATAGTGAAATTGGTTATTTCATGAATTGGGAAAAACTTTACTCATTTAGTGAACTGGCTTTTTTGCTTGACCACTTCGAGATATGGGCAAAAATTACATTAACTCTTGCACAAATCATGAACAAGAACTTATTGTACTATCTACTACAAGATTAACTGAGATTCCTTTTGAGAAATTATATTAAACTAATCCAACCTAACTTAGCCTAACCTTCCATTCTAAAACAATTAAAAGTTAAATCAACTTATAAACCAAACCTGTTCTTCGCTTGTCCATTCCACGGACCTTGCAAAAACTCGTTCACTTCATGAATCGGGTAACTATTGGGGCTTCCCAGTTCATGAAATGGTCATGCCATTAACTGGGCAGCCCAAAGCGCTGCACAATTCATGAACTGGACTATTTTTTGCCCTGTCCGTGAAATGGTTAAGTGAAGAAACCAGTTGACGGAATGAGCAGAAATTTGCTTGATTCGTGAACTGGGCAAATTCACATATAGTGTGAGTACACCCAGCATACAGTCCAATTTTCATAATAAGAGTCTTTGAGAAAATACAAAAAAAATTGCGGCCAACTTTAATAATATTTTTTTACTATTTTATTAGTGTTAGTTTGATATCATCTATCAAACGGGACAACAACTTTTAAGATCAAATGACTTGACGTATGAATACTTGAAAGTAGATATAGTTTCTTTTCTCCCTGTCAGATAGGTTCCTTCCTAAGAAAGTTTGACTGTAGCAGGCCTTGCTACAGCATCATGCTTTTTCCTTTTTAGTACTGCTGCTCTCACCGCCCACCCGGCTTGTCTGCATATTCACGTTAATGTCATAAAGTTGGGGAACTTGGAATTTATAAGAAATTTACCTGTATTTATGTAAAGAAAGATATTGAAAAACTATCGAGGAAAAATTACCTCCGGTAGACCCGACCGGGATTTGTTACATAGCCTCTCCATCATCAGCAAATCAGACAGATGAGGATGACGGCTTAACCAGCATTACCATAGGTGCAATTACCAATATAGTAATATCTAAATACTGCATGGTCTAAGGCGCTACTCTGGTGATATACTAGATTGTCTATGACAGGAAGATCGGGGTTCGAATCCTGGTCGGGTGTACTGAAAGTAGTTTTCCTAAATGGTTATCCACTCTCCTTTCACGCAAATGCGTAACTAGTCCATGTTTGTACAACCTGAACAGGTAGTAAGACGCGGTGCTAAAACAAATTTGAATAATATATTAATCACATTGACAAATATGACATTCTTATTAGCCAAGGCAGGGATTGAACCAGCGATATGTAAGCCATAGGATGATTTAACTCACAGTTCTATATAAAATAAGTTCTAAAATAAATTGTGCAGTTTTAAAATAAATGGTGAAGATTAAAACAAAATGGTTCAGCTCTAAAATTGAGCAGTTTTAAAATAAAAAGTGCAGTTTTAAAATCTATTGTGAAGTTTTAAAATATATTTTGCACTTATAAAATTAAATTTCACAAACAGAAAATATATTATGACGTTTTAAAATAAAATTGTGTAATTCTATGAAAGTGGGACTAAGGATAAACATTATTTAAATAAAAAAGAAAGATAAGATAAATAGTTAATATTTATTGAACTTATTGGGTACCATCCTTACAACATAAAATTATATCTTGTTATTTACTAGTAGTTACATCCATCGATGATATACGCTTTTCTTAAAATGTTAGCTAAGTGTTTACAGTTCATATTATCAGGGTCAGAGCAGGATTGACTAAATTCTTTAGAAAAAATCCTTTACATCGATCCTGGCTCCTCACCTTTGACATATTCTTTTCACTCCAATAATTTGCTGTAAGCCACTCAAAGACAGCAGGACGAGCATCAAAATCTTCAAGTGGGGTCGTGTTGTATTGGATGTAACCTTCGTTTATTCTGTAAGGTATACTCTGATTTTGTCTGAAAGAACAGTTTAGAAAATTCAAACATATTTACTTTCGGCTGGCATTGATAGCGTTTAACAATATAATTTGTGCTGTTTTATAGTTATTGATAATATACAGAGTGTTCCCGAATCAAACGGCTAAACTTTGGGAAGTGGTAGTGGATCAAAAAACTAATTAAAAATATATTTAGGGTATTTGCTAGTTTTCGCTTTCTTTCCGCGAAAATAGCAAAAAATTAAATAAATAACAAAATACCGGTAGGTAGATATTAAATAAAATATTTTATTTATTTATTTTGTTCAAATTGACGTCCTCCAGTCCGGAGACAAGCATTGCACCAATCAATGACAGAACGAGTGGCTGACTGACATTGTGCGACTGTTGTTTCTTCGCGCTCTTGCGCTATCCTTTGTTTATAATGATTGAAGGTAATTAACAGGCACTTCACGCACTTTTTGCTTGAGAGCTCCCAGTACAAAAATATCTAATGGCGTTAAATCAGGTGAACAGAGAGGCCAAGCCACAGGTCCGGCACGACCATCTTCCAGGAAAATTAACATTAAGCTATTACCGAGGACAGCTTCAGAAAAATGTGTTTTTATTTAGTTTTTTACTGTTTGCGTGAAAAGGAAACTAAAACTAGCAAATCTTCCAAATACATTTTGAACTAGTTTTTTGATCCACTACCACTTCCCAAAGTTTAGCCGTTTAACCCGCGAACATCCTGTATATCAACAGTGACAGCAGCAGATTACTCTACTCGAATTAGGAATATATTAGAATTATTTTAATTACTTTAGTAACTAATACTTTTCTTCCTACCAAAACAAACTATATCAATCTTATCTTGTATTATTCCATTATGGTATAGCTTAAAATATAGGGTTATAGTGTTCTCTAGTTACCCAGTTACTGGGACACGTTTTGTTTTGAAGACGCATCTAGCTATGTACGTACATACATAATATATGTTAAAGCTTTTAACGCGCGCGCACACACACACACACACACACACACACACACACACACACACACTCTTGGCCTAATATTCTCTGTAATATATGAATACATCCTTTTTTGTGTGACATTGACTCTAACCTTTTCTTTTATAAAACTTTCGCGTGAGAGAATAATAATAGGGAAGCACTTGGGTGTTCAAAGGAGTAGTTTCACGTATGGTAATACGTGTACACACATGTGTTTGAGACCGTTTTGGGAAGAGAAGATGTGCACGTAGTACGCGTCAAACAAGGGACAACCTACTGCGCTGTGTCACAAAGAACAGTTTCTTTACGCCTGGGCTCCACGGAGGAGTGAAAAGAGGATCGCCTCAGGTAGTGTTTCTAAACTTCATTAAAGGTACGGTCTAATTTTCATAGGAAGGACCTTTTACAAAATACACTTTTTTATTGCCAGATTTGATAACTTTGTACTAGTATTAATAATATTTATCTCTTGCTTCAGTGGCAGCATGGTCTAAGGCACTAATCTTGCAGTAGACTACGCTGCCAATGACGAGGAGATCAAGGTCAGAATCTCAGCAGGGTGTACTGAAGGTGGTTTTCCCTAAATTGTTTTCCGCTCTCCCTCCATGAAATTTTGGGTAATCTTCCCATAAATATAACCTTCACGCGTATAGTAATATTTTCAACACCTCTTCTAAGATAATGTATCAATGTTTATTAGGTGTTACATTTTCTTATTTTTTTGTTATGTAGCCGGCAGTTTTCTTTTGAAAAATGTCAAAATTATTGATTTTTGAGCACTGTTAAAATGATAGAGGAGGTTTGTATATAAAAATATAACTCAATCAACATGTTTATATTACTGAACAAACCGTTTGCGAAAAGAAAATTGCAAACAATAAAAATTCTTCAAAATAACCGTTTGTTTCTATGGCTCTGCATTTCCACGCCAAATGAAAAGGGCCAATTGCCGTTAAATATTATTTTTGCCATCGAAACAGTGTTTTTATACTGTAGAGGCATTCAATGTACAGCGTTTATCGAATTATCGGGTGGTTCTTCTCTGGAACCCAATTCCCCTTCAGGTCCAATCAATATAATGATTTCTAAATACTTGATGGCCCATTTTTCTATTAAAAAAACCCATCAAAATACCAATGTAGTACTCTATATTACGAAACAAAGAGTACCACACAGGTACTTTCGTGCAGTGACAAGCACACAACCAAGGGCTTCATTTGATATTGTATATTACTGTGTATTCACAATTCATTATTTATAACAATTTAGTAAAAATACGCGATGGTGTAGTAGAATAAATATATATATTTTACTTTGGCTCAACCACAAGATAGCTATCAAATTATTTAAGTAATATTAATTTTTTTCTGATTTTATGCTATAAAATGAATATTTACATTGAATCAACTGTAATTTATGTGATCAACAATTTTTTTTTTAAAGAAAATATTTATTATCTAGAACCGTATCCTGGTTTTATTTGAAAACAGGTGGTACAAAGTATTTAGAAAGCATTCCTGTCAAAAATAATGGTACAATTTGTTATGTTACATATTTAATGTATAATTTGTTCTTTTATTTGTTTATTATATATAATTTATCTTGTATCCAAAAAAATTGTGTGCCGTATATTATTTTTATATTTACTCATTCCTTTAATATTAACGTACAATACACATCAATGGTCGAATGAACTAAGTCAGGTTTTTACAATATTTTTAGACCAAGGGAATCCTCGTATTAGGATAAATACGTGCTGGAGACGACATAACATTTTTTACACTGATATGAATATTCAATAATGATGGCTAAATTTTACAAATTATAAAATAGCACATGTTTTGGCTGCACCTCTGGCAAATGTCCTTTAATTAGATTTGAAAAAAATTGCAATCCTAATTATTAATGGTATTTTATAATATAAAGAACAAATAAATAATATTATAAAATTGACTCATAGATAACTATGGCGAAGCACAGTTTTAAAAACGTTGGTCTCAAGCAACCTTTTCTCAATTAACATGATTGCCATTGAGGGAAAGGTAAATTTTCAAATCTTAGCTAGGTTGTCTGCTTTTTCAATCATGTGATTTATCACATTCATCCTTTTATAATCTTTGTATTATTTTGGTATTTTCGAGAAAAATATGAAGGCACAAACTTCAGGAGTAGGATATATTTATGGCACAAATTAAAGTTATATTTCTGATTTTATACTATTATATCACAAACAACAAAAAGTGCATATTTCAACTGTTGTGTATGTGTACAATGTAATAAGTAGCCTAGTATATACTGCACGAAGCAAAACGAATTAACTCAAGTGTAAATCATATTTGATAAAATTATAATAAATAAAAAGATAGGATAGGAAAAAAATACGAGAACACAAATAAAAGTACAAACACTAGAACATATTTACACACACTTCAATATTTCTATGCTATCATAGTAGGATTACTACTACTTCCGAGGACGATGCTATAATAGCATCAAAATGTTGTGTGTGTGTGCATGTGTAGCATATTCCTCAGTAAGTAGTAGTAGTGCTATAATAGCGTCGAAATATTGAAGTCTGTGTTAGTTTTACTACTTTTATTTGTGCTATATTTTTACTTTCTCGTTATCTTACAGGTAGAGAAAGTATTATAATCGTCAGAAAAATAAATGGTACGGCGCACCGCACAGACTTTCTCTCTCTTTCTATAAACTCGTAAGATTTCTGAACGGAATA
>CABFWB010006035.1:6408-26177 GCA_902151455.1 Timema bartmani
GGGGGGGGGAGTTTGTGTTTTTCGGAAATCTTCCTATGCACATAAAATACTGCTCTTGAATAAGTTAATTTTTTTTTCTAGTGTTTAATGTTGCTGAATGTGTCTATGTATTGTTTAATGTGAGCAAAGCCACGGTCAAATGCTATCTGTAGAATAGTTGTAGTTAAGTTAGTTTGAAAAATTAAAACACGATATTTAGGTGCATTATATTTCAAGATTCCAGAATTTCATGAAAAATTTGGTAATGCCTGGAAGGTTAACTTAACTTACTGAGTAGGTTTTTTGGATTAGGCCCTACACATTTTTCGAAAATGGTTTAATGATTTTGTTTAGAATGGATTTGTATGGAGTGTTTGGCCTAAGTAGTTTACTGATGAGTCATTTAAAAAAAATTGAAATATTTCAGAAATGGCTCTAACAATTTTATTTAAAATAGATATATGGGGAGTGTTTACTATGACCAATAGAACTGAACAGCTACTTGTTTTTGGTGAAAAATTCATGAGGGTAACTTACTAACGACCTATTTTTTTTGAAAATTTGATTATTTTAAAAATGGTTCTAGTGTAATAATCTAATTTATACTTATTTTTGAAAACATTTTCCTAGCAAATTTGTTTAAAATTGGTATTTGGAGAATATCTTACATGTTTAGTAAAAATTAAGGAGCAGATTCTTAGGCACCAAAAATAGGCCTACTATTTAAAAGAGGCAAATAGGCATGCAAAATATGAAGTATAGGTACCAGAATAGGCACTTAAGGAAAAAAACACAAAATAGGCAATGTAAAATTGATTTTACTATTTACTATTATCTACAGTCGACCTTGGCCTTGGGGTAAAAGGCTCACCTCAGGAGCCGATGTTAGCGAGTTCAAACCCAGCCGGTGTTGATAGATTTTTCTTGAGAGATCAAAGTCCATAGCACAACTTCCTATTGAGGGGAAGTAAGCCTGTCAGTCCTGTGTTGATTGTGGCATGTTAAAGAACCTGGAAGATATGCGAAAATACCCTTTACTGGCAAAATTTTTAGACCTTTTAGTTCTCGCTCGTAGAAAAATTCTTATGTGCTGATATGATCGGTCATTTAAAAAAGTTAAAGGTTAAATACATCAAATAAATTTAAAAAAATTAAATATTAGCTGCAGCCCATTCAATTCTTCCCCTAGCACCATGTCCCCCTACTTGTTCGGGCTATACGCATATGTTGTACTAATTACGCTAATATATTAGGGACTAGGAAGGTGGAATTCAGAAGAAGTGTTTCTGTACTTGTGTAAAGAGAGATTGAAAAACCATTAAGTAAAAAAATCTTAAATACACCTAACAGAGATTTGAATCTGGATCTCCCTTTCATTTGCAGTCCAATCTACTGTGAGAGTGACGCCTTAGCCTATTCATCCACTGAAACGAGTCACATGTTCTTAATCACTTGGTAATTTCCTAGATTTTCATTAGTGAAATAGGTTATACTTTCAGATAGAATGTTTTTTATATTTTGAAAAGTTAAGTTCCACTTCACACAATGTCAAGGGACAAAATTTCAAATTTGCAGTTTCCAAACAAGTTGAACTTTTCTCCTGAAACAGAATTCTGTTTCCTCTCAATGTCTACCACTGCTCCCACTGTCCTCCACCCACTTTACATTCATTGGAAGTTTTTTTAACAAGTGTCGATTTTCAAACATACAAACAAGTATGCCACAACTTACAATTTCTAAGAAACTGGAATCTCTCTTTCAGCAGAAAAGTCATAGTCTGTGGAAAGAAAGAGGCTAAAGCCAAATAGGTGTGTTAAGGTGCTTATTCAAAAAATAGGCAAAACCAACAGAATAGGCAATTATAGGCACTACAATGTTAAAATATTGTTCTTTTAATAATACAAAATGCATATATAGGGTGTCTCACTTAATACCAAACCCGGAATTTCTTTAATAATTTTAACACTAATGAAGATATGGCAATGAAATTTGAAGCAGACTTACCTCATTTTGTGAGAACTGTGATGATATCTTAGCATGGGCTGGAAGTGGCCACCATTTGCGTCCACACAGGATTGAACCCAGTGTATCATATTTTGGATAGTCCTTGCCAGTACGTCCACTTTCACTGCCTGAATTTCTTTGCTGATGTTTGCTTTCAAGGCGACTATGGTTCGTGGTTTGTCTTGGTAAACTCTCTTTTTCAGATATCTCCATAAAAATTAATCAGCCGTCATCAGACCAGGCGAGTGCGGTGGCCAAATTCCATTTGAAATGACTCGGTCTCTAAAAAAAGACTGAATTTCAGCCATGTTGGCATGTTATGTGTGGGATGTCGCGCCATCCTGCTAGAAATCTTCCTCTTTGTAAATCAATTGGGACAAGGAACTCTTCACTGGATATTTCCAGCAGAATGGAGTGACATCCCACACATCATATACCAGCATGGCTGAAATTCAGCCCTTTTTCAGTGACCACATCATTTTGAAGGGACTTGGACCACTGGCCTACCCTGATCTGGCACTACTTAATTATTTTTATGGGGATATCCGAAAAGGCGAGTTTACCAAAACAAACCACAAACCATAGTAGCCTTGAAAGCAAACATCACCGAAGAAATCCAGGCAGTGACAGCGGATGCACTGGTAAGGACTTTCCAAAATATGGTGCACCGGGTTCAATCCTGTCTGGACGCAAATTGTGGCAACTTCCAGCACAAGGTATGATGTCATCTATGTTCTCACAAAATGAGGTAATTCCACTTCAAATTTTGTTGCAATATCTTCATAAGTTTTAAAATTATTAAAGAAATGCCAGGATCAGTAGCGAGTGAGACATCCTATACATCTCATTTGCTTATTTTTTGAAATCAAGGAAACTTAAAAAAATAAAAAGGCAAAATCTGGCCCCTAATAATTTTTTTTTTTAATAAATTAATTTAATGATACAATACTTAACTTTAGACAAATATTAGAAAATTTGAAATTTTTTGATAATTGGCTTCAAGATTTAGTTCAAAATAGATACCTGGGAATAATTTTTCTTGGTGAATAAGAATATATATTTATATTTTTACAAATATTGCTTTTTAAGGTTTGTTTACATATAACCTTATAATTGAAATATTTTAAAAATAGTTTGTACAATTTTGTTTGAAATGTTTATATGAAGAAAATGTATTTTGATTAAGAAGATAATTTGTATGATTTCCTAAGGAAACTTGGCGTACTTTGGTTTAGTTTACTGAAAAGCTATTTTTGAAAATTGTGTCCTTATCTATAATAAATACACTATGCCTATATCAGAAAGTTTCTACAATTTTGTTATTCCATATGTTTTACTTAAGATGGAAACAATATTGAAGTTTGTTTTGAAATGCGGCTGCCTCTGTATTTTTAATGTTCAATGTAGCCCCTATCATCAAATGATTTTGACATGACACGCTTGCGCTATGGCATGGATAAAAAATAGACATTTGTTGAACGTAGAATAATCTATATATTTATATTGCTCTAAATTGTACATAATTTGAATATGGTTGAAATCCTCTGGATGCCATGCAACACAAATTAGGACCATCATTTTGTTATTATATAAGGTAAATATAAAACATAGGCTTAGGGGTGATTTTTTTTCTTGAGATTTAACAATCCTACCCTCCTATTAAAGAAATATTATCTTTCAGATGTATCACAGCTTTGCAGAGTAAAAGGAGATAATGTTAAAGGAGCATATGCTTCTCTTCTCTCACTCATAACCGAGTCTGCAAGACATGATGTTCGTTTAGAAGATTTATTAAATTTACTACAAAATCTCAACATTTGCTTATCAAGAAATGATAACTTCAATGAAATGTATAAGACAACAAAACCAAAATGTCGAGCATTATTAAACCACATCGGCTCTCATCCTCCACATATTCTTGATGCAACCTGGACTTTGGATTTTTGTGTTAAGGTTTGTATAAACTAGTGTTAGTCTTTTTTGATTAAGAAGCCAACTCAAGGCAGCCTTTGTTTCATTTGGGGTTTCCTGGTTAAAAAAAATAGCAATTGGACTGCAGAACATTTTTCAATGTGTGAGTTGAAGAGGCCTATAGCCATAACTCGAAGGCAAAGATTTGCCACTTGTTTACATGTGAGTTTAGTCATCGTAGAAAGTGTGTGCAGAGAAGAAGCTATCTTCTCGGTAGGGCTGTGCAGGGGTGTTTCTTTTAATAAACTAGGGGTTTATTGATAAATAGCCTTATAGGTGACACGCGAACACGATTTTGTTGGCATGCCATATGAACATATTAAAATAAAATCTACAGGTCTTGTACTTTATATCTTTGATAAACTTTGTAAAGTCAACAGTTACAAACTATCTTGTTCAGACATAAGTGCATCTTGCGTGTTATTGAAGACAACATGTTATGAACCTAACATAAATTACATGGCTTGTAAGATTCAGCAACCAACAAGTTTCACACTAAATGTATGATATTTCACTTAAAGTCCATTGACAATATTACTTTTTTTATTTATTTCTAACATTACGATTTAATAAAGAAGTGTGTTACAATTAATTCTATGGGCTTATTTTATTTTTAGAAATTATGTTAGGGTTAAAATAAAATATATCTTATTCTTAAAATTTACCTATTTTTAAAATAAAATGTTAGCGATATTTGCAAAATAAAATCACGGAACATGCAGTCCAATATATTTATATGTGATGCACTCTAATAACTAAATAACAAATTATAAAATATAATTTGGAAGTTGGAAGTCAAAGGAGGGGTTCCATGACGATTTTTTAAAGGAAAATTACAGGTGGCACACTAGACAATTGAAAATAATAAACCAGACTTTAATTGGTACACTAGTCGGAAAAAGTTTGCCATCCCTGGCCTAATATGTCTTGAATATTCACACTCCTAAAATAAATGTAAAACTAATGACTAATAGATTACATCACTTTTACAATTTCTCATTTTTATTATTTAAGTTGGGCCAAAGCTTATGTGATTAAAAATGTGTTCCTTAAAATATTCACGATAGAATGAATTACTAATTTTGGAGAGGTGTTGAGTTTCAAATTTTGACTAGGTGCACTAAGAGAAGCTTCATGTATGTGATTTATCGCTTTGGTTTCTCATTTATTCTCCACCTTAATGCAAGTGTATTTACTCAGCTATCTTATTGTTCAATACCCATGGATCAAATTGTTACTAGCTTGGTGTTAAACATGTGAATTAAAAATAAGTAGAGTCTCGGAAACTCGACATTCTGTGTAACTTGACAAGCGCACGTGCACACAGTTGTTGGTGCCAGTCATCACAATCCAAGGTCATTCAACTTTATAACTTCTCAGTTTGTTTGTGTAACTCGAGTGGAACAGTCGTGCTGTGGTATTTTTACAAGTGCTGTATTTGTTAGTTTTATAACTCGGTAACATGTTATTCGAATCAATACAATATTATATGTACACTACTGTATTGCATTTCTGTATATTGCATGTGTGTACCATTATATTAATACCTAATATATTGTACTGTACGTATACTACTGTTACTGTACCATACAAGACTACAGTACAGTACAACTGTACCTATAATAATCACTACTGTACTGTGATTCATCCTTGTTTAGTTAACATGCATCTTATGCAAGCTCATTCGTAAGACTTGACATTTTAATAACTTGACACCATCTCAGTCTACATTAAGTTGAGTTTCCAAGCGAGGCCTGTTCAAAAGGTTTCTGAACTTTTTTTTTATAATATTTTTTTGGACTTACTTACAGTTATGTTACCTTCAAAGTACATCCCTCCTCGGTTGATACACCTCTCCCATCGCTGTTTCCACTTCTTGAAGCAGTCCTGATAGGCATTTTTCGGGATTTCACGCAGGTCGACCTACAATTTTTCTTTAATGTCTTCAATTGTGCTGATTCTTTGTCCTTCCAAAATGGATTTTAGTTCTGGGAACAGCAAAAAGTCTACCGTAGGCAGGATGGGGAAGCACATTGGTCTCCGTTTTGGTGCAAAAGTCATGACTCAGTAGCTATGCATGTGCGGGCGTATTTTCATGATGGAGGAACCAGGACTTGTTTTTCCACATTTCGGGCCCTTTTATTCTGACATTTTCTCGCAGATGTCTGCAAACTTCAAAATAGTGCCAACAATAAACTATTTATTCCTTCAGTAAAAATCCATGATAAACAACACCCTCGATGTAATAAAAAATTGTCAGCATGACTTTCATGTTAGACCTGGCCTGCCACGTTTTTTTCGCTCTCAGCGAATTTTTTCAAACCCACTGTGAAGACTGGGTTTTTGTCTCAATATTGTAGCCATAGACCCATGTCTCATCACCAGTGATAATTCTCTTCATGAAATTTTCGTCCTTGTTTGTGCAATCTAAAAGTTCCTGACAAATTGCAACTCGATTGTCTCTCTGTTCCTGAGTCATCAGCCGTGGGACGAAGTCTGCAGCAACACACTGAATTTTCAATTTTTAGGTTAGAATGCCTTGTCACAATCCCATTGAAATCTTACAGTCATCCGCGATTTCTCTAACAGTCAATTGATGGTTTGAACACACTGTTCTCAGAACTAGGGCCACATGAGCATTGTCAGTTGACGTCGAGGGTCACCCTGAATGTGGATAGTCATCAGTTGACTGCCGACCATCTTTGAATCGCTTAAACCATTCATAAACCTGCATATGTCCCAGGCACTGATCTCCATAAAATTGTTTCATCATTTCATGAGCTTCCTTAAGTGTTTTCCCAAGCTTGACGCAAAATTTAATGTTAATATGCTACTCATAAAACTCAGCCATCTCAAAAATAGCAAAACACACACAGCAAGCTCCTAAACAAAACAATGTAGTGTGATGACCCAGAATAGAATGATATCACCGGCATGTTAATTGCGAAGCTTTTTGCTATAAAGCACCACATACCTTACATATTTACGACATTACGTAGGCGTGCTATTTAAATAGTCCGGGAACTTTTTGAACAGCCCTCGTATATTTGTTTTAAGGTAGTAGGGAGTAGGTTAGTTTAACTGACTTTTTAAAATAATTTGGTTGACCAATACAAATATCTATTTAGTTTCTATACAATATTTCTGTTGACATTTTTTAATTCATAAAAACAACTTCTGCAAGTAGTGTTCTTTTGCCATGACTACCATTTTGTTTAACACCACATTTGGTGGTTCTTCGACAGTATTTATACAGTCTCCTCCTTCCCTTCATATATTCACTACCCAAGGGCGCCAAGTTTGAAATCTCAATGCATGTATTAATCCATAGGTAATGGGGTAGACCAGCTCCCCTGCTCTTGTCCTTTCACGACACTCAGCAGGCTAACAGTCTCTGTTTTCCCATTTATTCTTTGGGTATTCAGAATGGCGCCCTTAATTTGACAGATTAAAACAATGGTATTAATTCAAAGAGGTATCTTCTGTTTATATCAAAACTTATATTTGTTATTTTGTATTTCAATCTCTTTGCATTAATCTGCCTCACTAAAACAATTTGTTACATTCAAAATTAAAAGGCAAATTATGCCGGAATCGGCAAAAATATCCTTTTCATTTTTTAAAAACAAAACTCATTTAAAATTAGATAAAAATACATCAATAATGTGAGGAAGTGGGGCTTTTATAGGGAGAAAAAACTGTTTAGGGAATTGAGAATTAAATGTCCATTCTTTTAGAGGTCGACATAGTGTGTCTTGATAAATTACAATTGCAAATCCCATTGGGATGGACATAATGTTTACTAGTCAATATTTATAAATAATAATTCAAATAGCATTTAATCCTAGTAAATCACTTCACCAATGCTACAAAATAGATAAAACCTTATTTCCAGATATGTAAACTATTGGAAATATAGTAATGGCTTAAAGTGGTAGGTTTTGATTACCCGTTCACAAACTGGGCATCAATAGAATATTGGCCGGCAGCGAGCAGGTCATCCATCTACCTCCTTTAGCAGATCTGGATATTCCATATTATGATGATGAACATTATGTCCAAAGGTGTGTCCTCTATGAGGGGTATAGGCACTGGACTTCACTAATAAGCTCTGTACCATAAAATCTCTTCCACTCTTTGTTTGAATATACTAGAGGAAGTTGTGATCATAAATCTCAGGATTGGGTTTACCTTTCTTGGTCACAAATATATTTTACCTGGGATAGTTAATTTAGTATGCGACACTCTGCTGACTTTTTACCACATTTTTGTGAAGTGCTGTGGGTTTCATCAGATGCTTTATTTGATGAAGACCAAATAATAGCTTTAGATTAGTTTGTCTAAATTTAAGTGGAATTTTGGACCCTAAAGCAAAACAATAGAATTGTAACTAGTCTCACTTGGGGGTGTGCATATCCAAGTGGGTGTGGTTGCGCATGGGTGGGTTTGTGTGTGCGTGCACTCAGAATACTTAACAAGTTATTTTCAATTTATCATACAACATAACTGTCAGATAATCTTTGTTCACCTTAAAACTGTATTACTTAGCTTACATTAATGTCTATACAAGAGGTACCTCAAAACTATTGCATATTGTAGCATTATAGATTACAAATTTGTATTATCCCTAAATTGAATGTGTTAAAACACAAATTAATATTATTAGGAGTATTCAAATTCAAACTAATAATAATAAAAATACCCGCCTTGGTGGCATAGTTAATGCTCTAGTTTCGTGTTGAGCTAGACTACTAAGGACGGGGAGTTTGAGGTTTGAATCTCGCTCGGGTGAACTTGGGGTGGTTTTTTCTAAAGGGTTTTCCACTCCCCTCCACGCAAATGTTGGTTCACTTCCTCTATTCAACCTTCCCAATTCCTAATCCATTAGCATAATTTGTACTTAAGCGTATAACCCGAACGGAAGTAAGACATGACCTGATAAGTATTATTATTACTAATAATAATAATTATAAGTAATAATAATAGCTTAGGTAGATTGATTACACAACCATTTCTATTAAGAACATTCATTAATGCCTTTAAAATTATTATTTTAATTTTACTCTTATTTTCTTAGGCAAATTCATCAGAGAAAATTAACACACTCTTTTACTTGGTCCAGCTGCACACTGAAGCCTATGACCCAGATGAAACCAGCAGATATGTTCGCTTCATATGTACATTAGAAGATCTTCAAGACCTTATACTCAAATTGAGAGAAATGTTCAAACAAATAGAAAGAATAAGTAACCTCTGACCTAGATGAACCCAGAAGATGTGTTTGCTTAGTATGTACACTCTGTTTATCCTGAAAGGTAGCAAGCATATCCTAAGGTGTTACATCATGGTGCAGCTTATAAAATAGGGCCATACTGTAATCGATCATAATAATCCCTTTAAGGGTAAATGGAGTGTACATTGGAATATCTTCAAGTCCTTATACTCTAATGGGGAAAAATGTTCATATAAAAGAAAAATGAGAAGCTATTAAAACATAAATTTATATGAGTAATTTTTATAGCATACTTCTTAATAATTTCACAATAAAAGGCACTAAATATAATAACCTCTAATCCATACAAGGTTTTTGTCCACAAAATGTGTTTGTCCATCACTACAAAGAATAATTTTTAGAATAATAATACATAAGTTATAAGCCTTTGCAACTCCTAATTAAAAACATATTTACTTTTTGATTTTTTGAGCGTGTATTTAAGATTCAGATGGACACTTACCATATAAGAACGATAAAGCCTTGTTCTCAGAAACTATGAATAAAAAAACATCCGTTTTTTATTATATTTAACTTGTAAATTTCACATGAACCTTATTAATAAAAAAGTTACAACTTAATATTGACTTTGTTACATCAAGATGTGATTTCAAATAAATTTAAATTAATTAAAACATGAAATACGAGGATATAGTTTTGAAGTTATTATATGGTTCTAGAGAATAAAATAATGTTCTATCATACACAACAAATATTTATTATACAATAATTTAGACATAATTTGGTATTTTCAAATTAAATCATGACTAAACTTGAAAAAGTTCAGTTGTTTCCTGCTAGATGGGTCTGTTATTGGAAGCACCCCCTCCTCTTCTCACCCACCCCTTTTTGGCATTCACTATCTTTCCAACTTTCTTATAAGCCCAGCTTCCTTCACCCCATTTATATCCTGTTCAGGTAAAACCCTTGACTTGACAATAACTGTCACTTTGTTACTATTACCTCCAAACCCGAGTTATTGAAAATGTTACCTGTGATGTATTTGCATGATCTATATTAAAAGTTTGGTTTTTAGAGTAGGCTTGATTTTGTTTAGCTTATAAATAATTTGTATAAACAATCTACTGTGTTTCCTTGATTAGAGAAAACTTTTCTAAATAACAATGATGTTTTTTAACAAAGAAAAATATTTTTGGCAATATTCCTGTATGGATAACGGAAAATCTGTGCTACTCTACAGGCAACCAGTTAAAAGGAAATTGAAACACTTGGAGAAACACTACCAGAGGGGAAATAATACCTATTTTGTTACTATTTTATAGTGTGTTGATTTTTATGACATATATATTACCCACGCCAGTAGCATTGCACTCTATTGCTGTTGTCGATGAGGTCGAGGTTTGAATCTCGGCCGGGTGAATTGGAGGGGCTTACCACATGTGATTTATCAGTGGTTTTGCGATCCTCTATGCGCTAATCCATGATCACTTCCTCTCATATAACTTCTTCATTCCTATCTCATTAGATTAAGCCATTAATAACCAATGTGCTGAACGTATTAATAAAAAAACTCTGATATAATGATATATTGTGTTAGATGTTTTATGAATAATAATAATAATAATAATATTTAGCACCGCGTCTTACTACCCGTTCGGGTTATACGCTTTATGTTTTATGAAATTAATACAATTGTATCCTCAGTGGCGACCCATCAATACCTAAAGCGATAAATTGTATTGTTCCTGATAGCTGTTGATGGGAAGATAAGGGTTCAAATCCCTGCCAGGTTCAATAATATATACACTTTAAGATTTCGATATTTAAATTGAAACCTAAATGGTTTATTAAATAAAACGTGGCAAACATTACCAGGTGGGCAGGAGGTGAACGCTTTGCAACTGAAAGGCGCAGGGGATTATAGATTATAAATTTTAACACTATTAAAACTAGTATTGATGACAAATGTGTTTGTCTTCCTTTACACTTTACGGTGTATGATAGCCCAGATACTCTACTTGTGTAGATACGTCGGTAAAATCCAATAATAATAATAATTAAAGAATCTTAGAAAATATAGGTCCATAAACCAACTCACATAGAGGTAAAGCCAATTTTGTATTTTAGTAATAAAAAATAGGATGAAAATAAAATATTTTTTTGATTTCACATGACATAGGTTTATTAATTTATTACCAAAAAAGGATTCTACATGTTGTCCTTCCATTTCCACATAAATTTCACATCTTCGAATCGAACTGTTGCATGCTCTTTGAGGAACCTCTGATTCATTCTAATAATCTGAAAACCATTTTCACCTCGCTGTTATAAGTCTAATTTAAATTAAACATATTTCTTATACTACAATATTTTTGTCAAAATATATCTTCATGATTGATAAAATGAAACTTCTAGCTTACAAGATGTTAACCCGAATATTAATGTAAACACCATTCCTTGATTCATATATCTAGTTATTCTAAATACTACAAAAAAATATTGGTTTTCAAAGCTTAGTTACCTGTAGCAGTGTTCTAGGGGTAGAGTTGTTGGCTCACCACCCTTTGATTGCCATTGATGAGGAGGTCGAGGTTCGAATCTCAGCAGGGTGAACTGAAGATTGTTTTCCATAAGCGATTTATCACTCTGGTTTTCTCATTTTCACTCCACACAAATACGGGTTTATTTCCTCTTAGCTACCTCCCTCATTATACCAAATTAGATTAAGCCGTTAATAGCCTGTGTGCTGAACGTAACAATAAATAAATGGTACGGTGCACCACACAGGCTTTCTCCCGTTTTTATCTTAAAATACACATTTACTAAAAACTTGTATGATTTGTGAAACAAAATAATGGATATATATACATTGTTGTAAAAACACTAAACCAAAGATCATAGATTTAATACACACTGTTATTTACTCTATGGCATAGGGAACTAGGAACACTACATAAAAATTGAAAAAAGATAAATATCTTTGTCCTTCAAAGAGCATGAGAATTAAATTCATTTTCAAATAACTGAATTAAAAAGTACATATATTTGCTTACAGCTCATAAACTATTGATTTTATAAAATTAAATTTTAAATAAAAGATTTGTATCTATAATAGTATTACAACTTTACAATGATAAGTTATTTTGTATCTCAAGCGAAGAAATGATGAAAATTAGAAAATTTCCACCATGCAAAGTACTCTTCATTTTCATGAGAAAATGCGAACTGTCTAGATATAAAATTTAATGAAAATCGTTTGAGCAAATTTAGATAAAATCGATTTTCTCTCTGTTTGCCCTTCAGTAAACTACCCTTAAATTTAGAGTTAGGTTTCTAATTCCAAAAACCTCATGGGGAAACCTTATGAAAACCCCAGATACCAAGATTTAGCCCAATCGGTGAAATAGTTTCGGCTCTCTCTTGAGGTACAGACATATAGACGACATTGCAAAAACTACTTTTTTTGTTTCAGGGGGTCATAAAACGTCAACGTTTATCAAAATTGTTTTTAATTTTTTTGACGATCACAATACTTACTCTCCGAGGTGTTGAGAGAAAGTAAAAAGAAATAAAAATCTCAGTTGTATATGGGTTATAATAATAAATTAATGATTTTAAATGGAAACATGGTTGACAGAGTTTTATATAGCTCAGATTTTTATTTTTGTTTATTTCTTAGAATACATTTTTCTTGTTTGTATGATGTTAGAAAAAAAAGTTAACAGTATTTTTAAAGTGAAGTAGGCGTAAAGTGTGCAAATTCTATTTCATTGAACTAAAATTTTAAAAAGTAAAATTTTTCGACAACTATGACGACCTTTTTCTGATTCATTACATTTTTTTAAAATAGTTCCAATTTTTACTTTCTCGCTATCTTACAGGTAGAGAAAATATTGTGATCGTCAAAAAAATTGAACTCAAGATTTTGATGAATCTTGACGTTTCATGACTCCCTGAATCCGAAAAAGTGATTTTTGAATTTCCGTCTGTCTGTCTGTACCTCCGACTAGAGCCTAAACTATTTTACCGATCAGGCTAAAACTTGGTATCTAGGGTTTTCATAGAGTTGCCCCGAGGGGTTTTTAGAATTGGATATCTAACCCTAAAATTAAGAGTAGTTTACTGAAGGGCAAAAAGAGAAAAATTCGATCTTCTCAAAATTGACTCTAAAGATTTTGATTATATTTCATTTATAAACACTTATAAATATTACAAACAAAATGGCTACCCTTAATATTTCGGCAAAATGACTTTAAGGGCTCCAGTGTGATGAGTAAATTATCATTTTTATCATATCTCTTAAATTATTTGAGGTATGAAATTACTGATCATTGCAAATATGTAGATCTATTTATAATATAAATATTTTATAATAAACATATTTTTATAAAAGCAATAACTTATCTATACGCAAATATATATATATATATATATATATATATATCCAACTTTTCGAACACTAAAGGTAAAGTATTGCGACCGTAAAAAAAATTTAACCTAAAATGTTGATGGATGTCAACGTCTAATGACCCCCTGAACCCTTAAAAATGGTCTTTACAATGCAGTTTGTCTGTGTGTCTTTTTAAACTTAAAATTTAGAGTAGTTTAATAAAGGGCAAAAAGAAAAAAAAATCGATTTTCTCAAAATTGGCTCTAACGATTTTGATTAAAATTCATATATAGGCGTTGATTAAGATTATAAATAAACTGGCTATTTTCATTTTCCCATGGAAATGACTTTCAGGGTACTTTACAGAATCGGAAATTTCTGTATCTCCGCAACTATTTGGGATACTAAATAACTTATCATTGCAAAATTGTAGTACTATTAAAAATTAAAAACCTTTATATGAAATATATTTTTATAAAACCAACAATTTCTGAGATATTGGCAAATATATTAATACAATTTTGTGAGCTCTAGTTGTAAAGAGATACTACTTAAGTTTTAATGCAATAATTCTCCAATGCCATAGAATAATTAAATATAAGTAAGCCTCTCAAAAAGTTTGTTATTTTTCCTTAAACCTCTTAGGAGAAATGTTTGTACAACAACAATCTATCTCCATTTTAGACTCAATAGTCAATATATTACATTTTTTATTGGTCAAAATTTATAAATGAGGAATTTAATAGTAATCCGATTACCTGAAGCTGTGCAACACCTAATAAAATGTCGAAAATTTTAACCGGAACTCGAAATTTTAATATGTAATGTTGACCCTTGTGGACCCAATATAAATATTTTTTATTGGTCCCAGCATAAAAACGAGAATATTAATTCCTTAAAAATAAAATTATAAATTTAAAACTGGTACTCAAAAAATGTTTTACATAAGTATAGTGCAATTTATGCTTGGGTTTGCGAGTGAATATTATTTAGTTTCACATATATTACAAGTTTTGAGTAACTATCTCCATTTTTATACAATAGAGCGAGAAAGTTCGTGCTGGGTTCTGTACCATTTATTTTTTATCAGCCTATCACCCAGAACAAACTTTGGTTTTCACTTTGGTTTTTTATATCTTCTGTACAAACAAAGGGTGGTGCACTTAATTTGATTATAACCTCCTTATATGTTTTATTTAAATAATTAGCCTAAGTAGCGATTGTATAAACTATGTCACTGAAAAAACAACAAAAAGAAAGTGCTAATTTTTTTAAAAATATGTAAGAAATTATTTTTCTCTATTTCTACAGTAATAGATAAACCAAATAAAACTGTCACAATTTATTGTAAATAATGTTTTCCTAAGGTAACTCAGAAAAACTATATGTTGACAGGGACTCAGCCCTAGTTCTTTGACTTGGAACGACATTATAATAAAACACCAAGATTGCGGCTCTAAACTCTGCACCACTCCTTGGACAGTAAATCCAGTAAATCGGTGATAGCATGTCTTTTGTTGAGTAGTAAGCAACAAAGTTGAATGGATTAGGAATGGTGGTGGCCACCTAGAGTAGCTATGGGACACTGAAGAGGNCTCTAGTGAGGTGATAATACATAGTACTACTTGGAAGAGAGATTTGCAAAACCACAAGATGTCCATTCGAATCTTAAGCCAAAAATATTATTATTGGATTCAGAAGTAGGCCTACTCTCATCAGAAGGGCAAGACAATATTTTCATTTAAAGAGTAATAAATAAAGATATCAATTCCAAGTTATCAGAAATTCCAGTTCTTAAAATAAGCCATGTACTTATATTTTTGCGTTTGCTAAAACCTTTTAGTGTTCATGATAAACTCAAAAACAGAAAATGAAAAACAGAAAATGCTCAATGAGTGAAAAAGAACGTCAAGAACATGTTGTGGTTTTAGAGAAAGAGCCACAACCAGAAATTTTGCATCCTGCTTGCTTTTTAATAGCCACAAAACATTCTGGCATTTTTTTAAATGCATACAGCAAAATTTGTTTAGTGGCTGTTAAAGAAAATGACAACAATGTGTTCCGGCATTATTAAATTCAACGTGTCTTGGTCGTTTCCTTTTACGGCCACGATCAGATGTCAAAAGAGTAAAGATTAGAGGTGGAAGTTTTTGGTTAAATATTTCATAGGTAAATATAATATTTTAAAATATAAAACAAAGTAGGTTATTCTCTATTTGCAGCATTTTGGGAATTTATTTCAAAATAATTTAAAATTAGATTTAACTGAAATTAATTTTCAAAAACTTTTATAAGCCGCCTCCATTCTTTTTCACTCATTTTGACACTTCATTATTGCAGAATTCTAATGTGAAATAATTCATTGTAATGAAGCTAAATCTTGGGCGAATGTATTGTGCAGTCCAATTTTAATTGGAATGGTCTTTTTAAAAATACACTTTTTTTCTGCCTACATTGATAACATTTTACTATAATATTAATGTTAATTCATACAAATTGATAATATACATCAAAAGTTACAATTGCAAATCACATGACTTGAAGCATGACTACATGAAAATAGATGTTGTAACCATAAATTAAAATTGCTTATTCATGTATCGAAGTATGGTAAGTTATTAATTTACCACTAATGAAACTTGCTCAGAACATCCAAGATTATGAGTACTGAACAAATGAAGATGCCGAAATATTCATGGGACAAAGTAACACATAGGAATAATTGACTAGAATTAATAAATACTTAATCTAATCAAACACAATATTTAAATAATATATCCACAAATAATAATTCTTAAATACAAAGTTCATAAATGTCCTAAGTAACTATTTATCACACATGTCACTTATGTAAACTACGCATTACACAGACCAGAGTCTGTGTTCCCTTTCCTCAAGTCCACATGGCTGCAAGATTGAATTTGGTATATTGTGTTTTTGTTTGGTGAATTTTTTTATGATATAAGATGTATACTTACATAAAAAAACTCAATTATTGGTGGGAGGAATTTAGAGGCTATATTATGTCTATGAATATGTGTAGTACAGTGTTATTTTCACTATTAGGCCAGTCACATACTTATACGGCATGTCAATGACAATTTTGTTTTCAACGATTGTTTTATCGTTTTTTCGCATTAAAATGTTGTAACAAAAACTTTTACTCACACATCAGTTTGATACATAATGTCGTCAGATGAAGATGCATTAATATTAATGATACTATTACAAAGGAAAAATAAAAATAATAAACAAAAATATTGGGTCTATCCTTATAATACAGTCGTTGCACCAGTGAAGAAATGATTAAAGATCAGCGTATAACCCGAAAGGGTACTAAGACGCGGTGCTAAAAAAAAATTAAATATCCAGTAAAATTTCAGTCATTCTATAGAATGTCTCAGGAGACATTTAAAATACTTTTGGATATAGTGGGTTCTTCTATCAAGAAATGTAACACCAAATTTCGGTAGGCTATTACACCAGTGGAAAAATTAATCATAATTCATAACAATGCGGTATGAATAAAATAAAATTTTATTTTTAATTTACAAACTCAAAAGGAAATTTTATCTTTTGTTACCAATTCTGTAAATGATTTTTGATTAACTTTAATTATTAACTGTAAATGATGAACTCAGATTAATTTTATTTTTTAATTACAATTTCTGTAGAAACTCATAATTGGAATTTAGAGATTGTATAGATGTACCATACAAACTCTGTAAATGATTTTTGATTAACTTAAATTATTAATTGTAAGTGATGAACTCGGATTAATTTTATTTTTCATTTATAATTTCTGTATAAACTCATAATACGAATGTAGAATGTCATATTTTTGGGAGTTAGTCATTTGATGCAAATCTGGCCGAAGACTTTTTAGAACTAACAAATCGGCATCATCCATTTTTTCAGATAAAGATTTCTTTTTATTAGCAAAATAATCTACAAATCATGTCTTGAATGTATTCACTTCTTTGCACTTTCTAACTTTTAGAGTTAATGTTTTTGAGTAACTGAAATTAATTTGTAGTGGATTATTTTAAAACATGTTTGTTTTCACCATCTAAGTCCTCTACATTCTATTTTAGAGTCTTCTTCATGAGTCGAATTATTGGTTTTGTCATTTTTGTTCATAGTAGATGGAATACTACCTTTTTGTCAGGACCGGTTCTTGGCCTATGTGAGCGATGTGTCCGCAGTGGGCTCCTCAAGGATTAGGGACCCCAAAGCTATCACTTTCTTTAATTGCTTAAATAAATAAATAAAAAGATAGAAAAAATATGAGAGCAGTAAAATGAAATTAGTCCTTAGGCCCCGCCTTAATTGTTGATTGTAGTATTATAACATGACCGTCTTTAAAATCAGGACCCCACATTCTTGTGTTTACCTTTATTTGTGTGTGTTAATAGATTTTTAGTTTCGCTATAAGTTATAGTAGTTAGATGCAAGCAAGGATAGAACAACAAAGATTTGTAGAATGTTTTATTTGCTTCATAATAGCAGGTATTTTACTTTTGAAAAATATAGTGCTGGTGATATTGAAAATGAGATATTTTCCTCTAATTACCCTTTTTATCCAAGTTTACATTATGGCAGTGCCGTCTTAAGAGGGAGAACTACCCTTATGAAATAAAGCCTAAGGTCTGGACCAAAATATTTAAATAACAATTAGTCCAAATCACTTGTGGTTTTTTTAATTTCTCTTTAATTGTGGTTTTTCAAACTATATAAAAATGTTATTTAAAAACTAATTTTATTAATGAATTAAATTTTAAGTTTTACACTGAATTTTAAATTATAATTATTTTTAAAAGATATTTGTTATTTAAAATAAAAATCATTGGCAGGATTTAAAATTATATATTTTTCGCAAAATGTTGGCTTAATGTTTGGTATTAAAACAACTCAGCCCTCCCCCTCCATATTCACCACCGCCTTAATTTGAAAGCAAGATTTCTAAATAAGACCACTTACTGCCAAATCTATCAATAGGCCTATCTGTTGGTAACTATAGCAACTACAAGATTCCCCACACCCATCACTCTCCACCTCTTTAACTGAAAAATGTACAGTATAACCTCACTATAATGGACCCTATTATAACGGACAGTTAAAAAATTGTTAAAATAATAAAGGATGCTTATTTTTATCTGACGAGTTTTACATTTGCAGGCAAGCGATTAAATATCGATCATTGTTTTGTTTGCGTAAACATTGCTGCGCTGCATGACTCTCATAGCTCACCGGCCAGACGAGTCATTGTCTGAAATTTCACGAATTGCTGCTCGACGCCAGCACCTGCAACCGGCTCTGTTTTATTCAGTATTCGTCAGTTATTGGTCACGCGCGCACACTTAGCAGTTTTTATTAACTAACCTTTGAATAATGTTAAGTAAGCCTAGTGTAGGACAGAAACGTAAAACTCTTTTGTCTTCACAATAAACTGTCAGTGATAGAAAAACTTGAAAAAGGACTGCAGACGAGTAGCTTTGATAGATATGGGCCGCTGCAGACGCAGACGCAAAATAGCATACTCTCTAATGCACCCTGAAGGGGAGCACGAGAGCAAATTCCAATATGTACCGACCAATTGGTCACACCGTGTGGTTTTCGGATACTAAAATGACGGCTTGTCGCATTTCGCGAAGTTCCTGAAACAAAGAAAAGCATATTATTAATATTAGTTGGGAAAAACAAAATTGTGGAGAACAGAATAAGGGCTTTTAGAGTTACGTGCGAAGACACTACTTTATGGGGGGCTGGGTGAGAGCCTTCCAAACCACTGTTGACACATCTCGCTTATCCGAGCAGGGCTTTGGGACGTCGATGGCACCCTCCAGGGTCGATGACGTAATTCCCAAGCCCCTGGATAAGAGGATTGGTGGCACCGGGAAGTCTGTCGTAGAAGGACTGCGCCAGCTTCCGAAAGTGGTCCTTGATGGTAGGGATATCCAGGTCACGGTGCAGAGTCACATTCCGAACATACCAAGGTGCGTTCACAATGATCCTCAGACACACGCTCTGGAACGCCTGCATACTCCTCATATACGTGTCCGCCAGGTGGCCCCAAGCGGGACACGCATAGTCGAGGATAGGTCTGAGCAACTGCTTGTACAGTGTCAGACCGTTCCTAGTAGACAGGGCGCTACGCCTGTTAAGCAGTGGGCCTAGGACTCCCAGCCTTTG